>VACF01001657.1:0-10469 GCA_006891605.1 Pleurozium schreberi
GACTGGTGGCCGTGGAAATCATGCATTTTTGAGACCATGTGACATCATCTACTCTTAAAAGCCAAATATCCTCATTAGAAGTCAAAGTACTAGAAAAGATCTTCTCTTTCCACTCCTAATACCAAGGATGAAAAGTTGCAATTCTGTCCTACACAGTTTGATTCTCTGTCATCCGGAGGACACAAAACGTCCAGGGTTAAACTAAAACTAAAAGCAATAAAAAAAGCTCATGAAACGTTACGTTGAGGACAATTTTGCACTTCGCAAGATCGGTAAGCTTAACTCTCAAGATTGGTAAGCTTAACTGGTTCTGAACCATTATCCATGTCTGAGTACAAATTGGGAGTACAGACGCACCACTACTAAAAATTTTAGTGTATGAACACTGGAGAATCAGTAAAATTGAATGAAATGAAACGTTAGAATAATAAATTCTAACTTCAATCAGGTTTCGAGCCACTACAATTCTTGCTTACTCTTGTACAAACAATAAAAATTCCAGAAAGAGGCACTATCCTACAGACGTTGAACGTGAATTACAGCTTCATCTGAAGGTTTTAGCACGGCAAGCTTGACAGTTTCACTGTCTCCCTCATCAGCTTCGTCTTCCGACTCACTCCCCAAGACGTCATGAGCTCTTGGATCCTGATCAGAGCCCACCAGCTCCGGAGGCAGAAGAGGCAGGTCCGGGTCCGTGTTGGGCACCAGGAAGAGGAACGGCAGAGGCAGTAGGCGCATGCCGTTTCGTATCAAGACTGTGAGCCACAGATACTGGAAGTTGCTGCGGCGGATTCCTGTCAATCTGAGAATTACACTGCCCACCCAGGAAGATGACAACGTGCCCAGGTTGTCGACAGACATGAGCAGGGCAAAGAACGTTCCCTCGATGCCTGACGGGCATAACCTTGCCGCCAGTACCAAAAGAGGCATCCACTTTATGAGCGAAATTGCCTACAAAACAGTGTCAAAAAACACGGAGATTTTTTTAGTACACCTCCCATTATATTACGGAATATGAACACAGACAGCAATTAGAACTAAGGTGGAGGATACTAAAACCGTTTTACACTGATCACGTCTCATTCACTGACCCCTATTCTCAATAACAACTCTTCATACACTCGGGCCTTATTTGCAAGTGGTGGAGGCATTTACTTGGCTAAATATCTATTGCGGAAGACCTTTATATGGAAATGGGGTTGTCTAGTGTCACTTATGGTGGTCTACGACTCCCCAATGTGAAATCGCATAAGAAATTCATACATGGAGATAAGAAATTGATCTCAAAACATTTAGCTCTTGTACCCAAAGATCTCTCCACAGCTATAAAAATCTCCCAGAAGTCACTCTACATATGTTCAAATGTTTGAAGTGACGCACATAGAATCCTCTACCTTAGTTTAGGAAAAGAAAATTTGGATGACTGAGACAATGAAGAAGAGACCGGGTAGACGGAATTACCGATGAAACTCCCTCATCAACAACTGCTAACACAGTGTCAGGAATAAGCAGCTTCCGATTAATACGAATCACCAGAATGAAGTCTAGCATCCCTGACAGAGTCAACAAGAGCTGTGCCCAAAGAAGAAGCTTCCGAAAAGACCAGTGCCGAAGGAATCTGTGGTAGATTGTGACACCAAGCAGAGTCCCCACAGATCCCATTGCATATATCACCCCCACAAACTCCTGCACAATTGCACATATGGTAAGTGAAGCTTGCATAACGAGAATAAAGTATTTGGGCACAGTTCCTATGCATGAAAAGAATGCACATAAAAAACGAAGTATACGCTCCAGCAGGATGGAAACTACAAAAGGGAAAGGCGATGATAAGGCAATGATGGTGAGGCTATACCTCAGAGAAACCAGGGCCAACGTCAAAATCATTGAACCAATAGAACTTGCCTTCTGAGATGTCTGGCGACAGTGCCCACGTCAGATACATGTATATTGTGGGTTGCCACACTATATCTATCTTGAGAGTAGCCCACATTGTGGAACAAGCTTCTTTCATCTGCTTTCCCACCTGAAAATTGTCTCGACGCAAGCAGGTTCAGCGCAAGTTCAAGCACTTCCAAGCCCACCATGGCTTGGTTAAGAGACACAGGACAATCAAAGCTACTATAACAAACACAMATTGAGTAGCAGGTGAAAGTTCGTGTYGTTTATAACCCAATATTGCAGGGCATAAAGTTTTGTATGTTCAGCAAGACGTTGTCAAAGTAACGAACMAGTAGGTAGGAAATCACGACGAACAAGCAGCTTGCTAGACAGTCTAGAACTCAAGAGGGAAACTGAAATGAGATGATCTGAACACTAACACAGAGGTGTCAGTTTTTGGAAGGTGCACAAAGGGGCTCCCTCCAAACGTCTCGCTTCTCTGCCCGGGCCCTTCAAAGCCAGCGTTGGCGCGTGGATTTCCACGCCCATGAGTGTCGATGCTCTCATGCCAGTTTCTTCGTCGCATCAGCGCATTAAGCTTACCTGTGAATTTTTGACAAAACTAGTCKGCGGAGATTCATATAACCATTAYAATTGAGATTCTCTTTAGGGTTTGGTGAATCGAGTTTGCAGCTATGGAAGGGTCTGAGAATTCGGGAGCCAGCGGAGGGAGTGTGGAGGAGACGACGACAACGACGACGACCGGGAGGGGCATCAGCTCGGAAGTGTTGAACGATGATTTTCTGGACGCGCATGTGGAGGAGGATCATTCTCCGGTGGCCTACCTCGACAATAAGATGCAATTGTCAGTGTGTTTTTTCATTCTAATCTCAGAGTGGCTCAGGTTTTGGCTCTTGTTTGGTTTGTAAATCGCAGCCCTGATGGYGATTGCTGGGGATGCTGGGTTGCAGGCGCGACTTGTTGGACCTCTCGGAAGTGCTCAGGGAAGCAGGGAGCGCAATCATTGATGTAAGCAATCCTGTAAAATTTCTCGAAGTTGACCTCGGCTTAGGAACTTGATTTTGAAACTTGATTTTGTAATTGGATGTTGAATTCGCCTTGTCCTGGGAGATTCTGTTACTGAATCGTTGTGTGAATTTGTTGTCTCTTTCTCAAGAAGAGAGGTGAGGCAATTGTTCTAAAAGTGCGGTGCCCCATGAAAATGAGATTTCTGATAAAACCAATACACTAAAATCCAGATTAGGTCTGGATGAACAACCGATTTGCGTCGCAAATTACTTTTTTGTATTTTAAGCGGGTTTCTTCAAGTGAAATCCAGTGCCCTTCACAGACTGCGGTGTAGTAGCGTGYTGGTGCCATCGTTGCMAAAAATTTATTTCTTATGTCTAGTAGAATTGTGATTAGTGGTGRCAAGAGTATTGACATCTAAGATTTGCCGACTAGGGTTTTGAGTTTCTCAATTCCGATATTAAGGTTTACAGAAGAGGTGTTGATTGTACCAAGGATTTTATAGAAAGATTTATGATAATTATGCGTTTTATTTGGGGATAAGAGAGATTCTTGTGATCAGCCGCTTGCTTAGAAAGGTTCAATTAGGTTAAMCGGAAGGTTTTTAGGAGTTCTCCCTTGTCATTGAATCTTCTGGGTTTTATTTACAGGATTCCTTCACTAGGTGTTTCAAGTCCAATGCCCCGGAGCCGTGGAATTGGAACATTTACTTGTTTCCGCTTTGGGTGTGTGGCGTGGTTGTGCGGTATCTGATCCTTTTTCCTATCAGGTTCGATTTTCTGACCCGTTTCACTATTTCACAACTTTGTAGTTTTCGTTTCTGCTCTGGTTTTGTGAAATCAGGGCCCTGAATGCACTGAGATATTGGTTGGCGTGAACAGACTTCTTCTTCTCGCACTTGGGTGGATTATTTTTCTAGGCCTGTTCTTTCCTATACACKCAGCATTAAAATCCCACGACCATCTCCGACGTCAAATCGAGGTTAGTTCATCTGTATTTTATAATAATCTCCATGGCCTGAGTCAACCGGCACATTGGAAGGAACTGATTGAACCACTAACGGAACAATGAGCCCTCTTGGGTGGGTGTAATTCTTAGTTCCCTTGTTTAGTCCAATACTATGAGAGATTCGTCGCACAATCAATCAATGAGGTGTACTTTGGAAAACAGCATTAAGCTTGTAGTATTGTTTATTATTAATCATCACATTGCTCAAATATAGAAAGGGGAAAATATTGTATCTGAAATGTTTTTAGGGTCCTTTTGGGAGTTATAACTTCTGTCAAATTACAGTACATCCTGATTCACTTTATGTTGTGCTGTGGACAGAGAGGCTTGGTGGAGTTTATTTGTAGTGTGTTTGTAGCCTCGTGGACGGGTGTTGTCAGATACCATGGACCACGACCAAGTAGACGTCCSAAGCAGGTACTCCTTGTCTGGCTGTTTGACATCGTAAATTCCCGTCTTAACTTAGAATACTCTTTCGTGTTAAGAATTTACAGTAGACATTTTTCAGCTGTGATTGATGAATATGTTWTAGACTATTATATCGACATATGATTGCCATTATACGATAAGTATAATCATTTTCACAACATTTGCTGAAGGAATCCTATAAAACTTGTCAGAACTTACAGGGCACTAAGGTGTCAGGCTATGCTTGTGGCTGTGTTGCGTTGGAGAGCCGATCTTGAGGGCAAATGCTTTGCATCTGGTTGGCAATTTGATTCTGTGGATTTCATTGCGGTGTCCTTGGTCCTGAATTGTAAATCGGATCTATTCATGGAGCTGACAGCGTGCACTAGGTATATTACAGTTTAGTTTAAAATATATGAAGGTTAAGTTTTGGATGGACATCGTGAGGGGGATTTTGAATGCATTTGGTTCCCATTTCAGAAGTATTTAGTATGGAAGAATGTCGATTTTGCGGGGGTTGAATTTGCTTGTAACCATTTCGTGTATTTCAAACTTTGCAGGTGTTTGTAGCAAATCATACATCGATGATTGATTTTGTCATATTGGAACAGATGACCGGTTTTTCTGTGATTATGCAGAAGCATCCGGGATGGGTTGGTCAGTCATTTCTTTCGATCTTATTTTCTGAATATCATGTTATTCCAACGACTTGTTCATGGAATTCAAGCATGTCACTTGTGTATCCTGTTCCTTTACCGTGACTTTTCTGATGACAAGCTACTTTGCGGGGATATAGGGCTCAGTTTTAGATGGTCTGAAAGAGACAGAAACGGTGTTTATTGATGTGTGCTGACAAACAGTCAAGTTACAAAAAGAAGATAGTTACTCATTTTTACATATTTATTTATGTTTGGTGCAGGATTTGTGCAGACTACTGTGCTTGACAGTCTTGGTTGCATATGGTTCAACAGGACAGAGGCTACTGACCGCCACGCTGTTGCAAAGAAGTAATGTTACTTCCACGTTAAATGATAATTTTCCGTGTTCTCCTTCCATTAAATTTTTTTGCGGCACTTCTGTGTATTTGTTAAGGAGAACGTGTGGTTAAGAAAGTCATAAAAATTTGATACTTGCACTAGAAATGGCAGTTTTGAAGCATTTTTGGTGAGAATATAGTCAAGGAACTTTAGGGGTTAATAGTTCTTATCTTTTGGTTTGCTTCTAATAAGTTCTAGTGCGATTGTTCAAAGTCTAAATTTGAATTTAATATAACTATATATGTGAATATTCGATGTGCTTCCAATTCAAAGTGAGCACAAGTTCCGTATTTTCATATCAATCATTAACAATGTTCTAAAATTCGCCGGGCCGTTTGCCGTGACGCATTGATGATGCTCCTCGTGCCCTTCCCCTCTATACAAGGAGGACGCTACAAAGAACAAGTTCCCGTAGCTGAGAACTTCGTCTCTCCTCAGAACTTTGAACCAGAACTGCTCAAGGTGCGAAACACTCTTTTTGTAGAATTCGCAGGGTTTTTGCAGCAAATTTTGTTGCCATGGCGCTYCTACGCTCACCTGTCCGCTTCTCTCCCCTCCTACTGCTGCTCTGTTTGCTTTGCAGTTCCTTCTTAGCGTGCACCGCTCTTTCCAGGTATTCTTTCCTCTTCTTTTGGACTCGACCTATGAAATCCTGATCGGCATATGGCACCTATTCTCAGGGACTCGTTTGTTTGACTGGGTTTCCGAAAATTTTAGGTTAATTTTCACGTTTATGTAGAATCAATCAGTGCTTACGTTGGCCTACGGCGGAAATACTCCGAGGTTTTGTGTCCTGTTTTCTGCGCAACCCTAATAGTACAGTTTTATACAATCTGTTTGTAGGCCATCCGTTGTTCTAGGCTCTTGTGTTTAGTAGAGGMTTCTGATTTCTTCAGCTTTTGAATTGGGTTGCTGGATCGGTAACTGATTTGGAGTTTTTGGTGCAGTGGCGATGAAGGATTTGTWGTGGAGGGTCGGGTGAAATTGGAAGGTGAATGGCCTGTCATCTTGATATGTATTTTTAGAGCAGCGTCTTGGCCTTCTAATTCTTTATTAGACTGCAATTTACAAGCATCCAGTAAATTCGGATTTTAACGAGTCCTTTCTATGAATTTTATTATTATTGCCTGAATTTGTGGTTTAATGCGCAGTTATGAGGGGAAAAGGTCTCGGCAAGTTAGCAAATATGAAGGTGGTCCTAAATGGTGGTGAACAAGTTTCTTTTGTACGACAACAGGACGGGTCATTTGTCTTGTATCCTTCTAAATCATTCACTTCTCTGCTTTTCTTTAGAAAGACCTAATCGTTGTATTCTTTTTTGATGCACAGGTGCATTGAGGAGAGTTGATTTAGGTTTTTTGAGCTGTACAGTGTCGTTGACTTACTGCCATGGGTGTACTAATGGAACCAGTTTTGTTTTCATAAAATCATAGTTTAGTCCACCATTTGTTGAGACAGGTTAAAGAATCTGTTGATTGGAAGCACTTCCTTTTCTTGCAGCCGTAAAAATTTAGCATCCTTGTTAGGCTTCAGTGTCTCTGTGCAGTTGGCTGAATAATATCCCTCTTTATTGTGAGTGCCTTGACTGGATCTGATTATAGCGAAGATGTTCCTGCTGGCACTCACCTACTCGAAGTTGTTGCCCTTGGSTATTTCTTTTCTCCGGTARGWCACATGCTCAAGATTCATCCTTTTTGAAGTCGCAAGTATTGTCTCGTGCCGAATGTTTTGTGCTGGTCGATCTCATGGATTTTATATTGATGTGAATAGCCGGTAGATTGTGTTGTTGACTTTCAGGCTGACGTGCCGTAAGGTAGGGAATGCTATTTGCGTCACTTTACGCAGTTTTAGCATTTGTAGCAGTGTGATTTTTGGAAATTTAAAGAGATGTGGAGAGATCTTTGAGTTGAAGAGCCAAACCTGCCGATAGAATTCTTATGAAGGTCCTATGAAATTTCAAAGTGGGAAGATCGACAGCAATGGGAGTTTTCTGTAACAGGAGACAGTATAGGTCGCTCACGGTTTTAGCATACTCTTTCTTATAGAAATTATTAATTTTTTTCGTTTGTCTCTTGCAGGTGAGAGTGGATGTCAGCTCTAGGTTGGCAGGGCAAATACGTGCAAGTTATGTAGAAGGCCCTCGTCGCGTCTCGGAGGCACTGGTTCTAGAACCCCGTCAAGAGGAAAACTATTACGAGGCAAGTCTTGTACTTTTTTGCTTGTGGTTCGTTGTCCTTGACTGCAGAATCATGAAGTCACATGCTCTTGGGAGTGAGCTGTGAGTTTGACGAACCATTTCGCTAGTGCAGGTTCGAGAGCCGTTCTCTCTATTTGGACTGCTGAAGAGCCCTATGGGTATGATGATAGCTTTTATGGTCGTCTGCGTGTTTCTCCTGCCCATGCTCATGGATAGCATAGGTAAGCTTCTCGTCCCTTGAATTTGAGCTTTCAGGGTTAACATGTTAATTGTAGCGATTTTAGACTTCTTAAATGTGGAGGTTGATACGCAAGAAATTTATGATGTTTCATTTGTTCAGATCCGGAGGAAATGAAGAGACTTCAAGAGGCTCAACGCGCTAATCCCAGCCCTGTCTCCCAATTCTTGCAAGCGCGCTCTTGAAGGTGACCTTTGTGGATTAGTAATTCTTTCAAACCAACATTAGGCTACAGATTTTTGTGAAGGTTATGCCCTTGCTGAGGGCCTGTAGATTTGAGGTTCTGTTATTGCAATGAACAATCCGGGTAGTCTGTTCTTGGTAGCAAATAGTGTCTGTGGATTCATTTTAACCAATTGAGGTTGGAAGAACCACTTCAAATGAATCAGAGACAAAGCTGAAATTTAATGATTTGACAAATAAATTCAAATAGAATCTTTGGATTTTTTTGTACCATATTTAGATCTGCCTCAAACATCAACTCAATAATTAATGCACCATAAAACATTACTTCAAAGCTTGAGGGTTTTTTTTAGCAGTTAGTGTTTTTACCTGTATTAAGAATTGCGATGATAAAATTTCACAACCTTTATAGTTACTACAATATTATGATACATTTGTAAAGTCATTGGTTATTTGCATTTATTGAATAACAAATATTTGATTTAGAATTTGTGACCAATGTTCATTTTACTAACAAAATTAGGAGTAATTTTATTGAAGAGGTAGAAAAAGATCAATCTAACAAATAGAGAACTTTTGTGGCTAGAAAGTTTTTTTTATTTAATATTGTTAGGTGAGGGATGAAATTGAATAAATAATGAATGAAATGATCAAAATTGAATGATTAAAGCACAAATGTGTAGATGACAAGTTTCGTGACAAGTTTTTTTTTTCCAGTAACACATCACCAAGAAATATTGTTGTTGTTACTTGAGAATTTTTTTTGAACCATTAACAAAGCCACCACCCAACGGATGGATGACAAACATTTTTATACATGATGTGACTACCTAGTCAYTCAATGCTTCATAATTTTTGTGAAAGGTTCTAAATAAGTTCATGTAGAGATTAGGARAAAAGAAAAACTTGCAAAAATGTAGATTATTTTGTATAGATCTYTTTCCAAAGCTATAGTTAGTTTAGCAATCCAAAAAAGCTCCAAATTCACATTTATCTTTGTGTCAAGTTTTTTTAGGAATTGACATACTTCAATRAAAGATCAAACATTCTTGAAGGTGAAATTAGTTAAGTCAAATCATTCTCTCATAAATTAACCCTAAAATGACAAGGCCTATAATAAAGAGAGTAAGCCCCTCAAACTRTCAAAGTTTAGATTAATTGTTGAATTCTTTGTTGTTGAGGTATTTTAGGTATTTTAGGTATTTTTTTTTTGAAACAAATGGGGGATATTAGGATTTCAATACTCAAGAAAACAATTCCAAGTTAAATTMAAAATATAAAAGCAAAATCCCGAACGTGAAATTTGCAAAAATAGGATTGTTCTATGAAAAAAAATTGATTTCAAGAAAAATGGAATTAATTTATGCAAATTTCATATTTTTAACTTTCTAATATTGCAATGCTAGCTGACGCAAAAATATGAAATTGACATTAAACATTAAATGGACTCCATCTTCCTCAAAACTATTTTGTCTAGTCTCCAATTTTTTTATGRAATTTTATGGAATACGGTAGTCCATTCTTCACTTCCCCAGCTTTCAACTCTGACAATCCTCAAACAAATTGTACGCCCCTTGAACTAGTAACTTACGGTCCTGACCTAAAAGTGTGAGGAGCAAGGTCATCGTCTCCATCAGGCTCTCCCCCTTCGTCTCCGCTCAATGATTTGCAACCTCGTTGTTCCGATCGTCGTGTCTCTTCAACGTTGTCGTAAACAATCATGGTCCATGAATCTGCTCCCCTTTAAACCTTCCCCACACACTATCCTCCAGATCGCCGCCGGCCATTAGCTTGTTCCAGGTATGGATTGCTCCCGTTTTGATTTTGGGGTTGCAAGTCGGGGAACTTCTACAGGTCTAGGTTTTAGGGATGCCGGTCTGGGAGCTTRTTTKGGGATTGCAGGCGATTGAGACGCTCGCTAACTGTATTGGTTTCGCTTTGGTTTTGGTTAGGTTTTGGTTAGTTKGCTTTGGAGTGGTGAGTTTGGGGGGTTAGGTCTTCGTTTTGGATTTGGTTTGTTGACGAGAGTTTGTGTGTCAGAGGGTGGGACGAGATGGCCACCATGGAGAAGACTTGTACGCTCTTGGTGCATTTTGACAAAGGCTCGCCGTCGCTTTCGAATGAGATTAAGGAGCATCTGGAAGGGCACGACGTGGAGGCGAAGGTGGACGCGATGAAGAAAGCGATCATGTTGCTTTTGAATGGCGAGACTATTCCAACTCTGTTTATCACTATCGTCCGGTACGTGCTCCCTTCGGAGGATCACACCATCCAGAAGCTCCTGTTGCTGTACTTGGAGATTATTGACAAAACGGACTCGCGAGGGAAGGTGCTTCCGGAAATGATCCTCATTTGCCAGAACCTGCGCAACAACTTACAGCACCCGAACGAGTACATCCGGGGCGTGACATTGCGGTTTCTGTCGCGGTTGATGGAAGCCGAGCTTATTGAACCGCTGATCCCGTCGGTGCTTACTAATCTTGAGCAT
>VACF01001658.1:0-13255 GCA_006891605.1 Pleurozium schreberi
TCACAATGCAGTGTGATGAACCCAAATTCAACTTGAGAACTTCGAATGACTTTCAGAAACTCAATACATCTTGGATTGATCTGAAAATTTTACCATAAATACTAGCCTACTATGTGCAACTTTTCCAACAAGTTTTATTGAATTCCGACATTGGATGTAGAAGTTAGAGCGCTTCAAAGTTGACTGCTAGATTGTGTTTGGACACTTTTCGTCCCCTTAGGCGATGAAGGGTTAATCAATAAACGATGGCATTCAAGGTCATTTTTTGGTCTATGAATGAAAGAGCAATTTTTTGTGTAGGACAAAAGTACAACTATTCATCATCGGAATTAGGGGTAGAAAGGAAAGATCTTGACTTCCAATACATGCTTTTGGATTTTTTAAACTAATGATTTCCATGGTCTCAATAGTTGATGATTTCCACAATCACCAGCCCGTCATTCAAGGTCAAGACCAAGGCCATTTTTTGGTTGATGAATGAAAGAGCATTTGTCTATATAGGATAAAAGTACATTTAATTGTCTTCAAAATTAAGGGTTTAGGGTAAATCTTCTATTGTAGTGTGACTTCCAATACATGCTTTTGGATTTTTTTAAACCAATGATTTCCACGGTATCAAAATGGATGATTTGCATGGTCACCAGTCGGTTGTTTAGAGGTTACCTCTTAAAATAAAATAAAAAACATTTCGAGTCATTTGGAAGACAAAAATCAACTATAGTGGATGCAGAAAAGATATTTTTCATCCATTTTTTGGACAAGTGTGGAAGTAGAGATGTGCTTTGACATGGAAAGCATGAAATAGGGTCATTGAACGTATTGTCATTATTAGGTGATGCAAATTGTAACACAAAGCCATGGAAATTCATGCCCATGCAGACAAGTCCCCTTATGCCCATCATCAAATTTTTAGGTGTTGATGTCATTTATAGATGTTGCACAATTTAACTTCCCACCGTCTAACACCCCGCAGTCCACAGACGCCTTTTCCCTGCGATAATAGGTCCGTCCTTCAAATCGAGTCCTCGGTCATAGACTCTCGACCTTGCCTCGATGAGACACATGTTCCTTGTACGCGGACTCTCGGCACCTGCTTCCAGCGCCCCATCGTCTCCCACGCAGACGCACTTCACAGCACATCTCGCGCACATCCCCTTCCCCTCCTCCCTGCCTCGCACTCTTGCACCGCCCACCCCCTCGCAACAATTTTCCATTCGGGATCACAACAYTTTGCCATGTCGACGTCCGCAGTGTTCAACGGGGATGAGGTCGCACCCTTTTTCGGCTTCATCGGAGCCGCGGCTGCGCTCGTCTTCTCATGTAGGCATCTCTTCGATCTTTGAGTTCAATCCGCTTGCTTTTGGATGTTGAGGGCTTGTCGATGGTTGGAGGGTCTATGTTTCTGTTTAGGTTAAGGTGGAGTGTGGTAGAAGCGTCCCTCGACGCGCTGATTCTGATTTTGGAGGGGTTTCAGAATTTTTAGGGTAATTTTTCTTCAAGGCAAATGGAAGATGCATGTAACCCACCTTTGCTTATATATTTTGAACATTTTATATATCAGCAGGGGGATCAGTTATGAAATTCGAATATAGCGCTCTGAAAGTATCCCTAACTTGAAATGTTCACTGTTGATACATCGGAAAAGCCAGTATTTATGTAGCCTTGACACAAAGTTTGAATTATTGGACTCATGGAAGTGTCTTAGGCCTGTAATGAACTTTTGAGTTCGGATTCTAGAATCGTCATACGTTAGCTTTTACAATTTTAGGTGTAACAGAAGTTACCCTTAGATTCCGGCTTTCGCAGATGCTCTTCTAGCAGTGACGCGTGCGCCTGCTCATAATCTGATTTCTCGGAAGCAAGATTTTGAAATTGAGTGCCGTTCGTTTTAGAGGTCCCATGTAGTCGATTCATGATTCTGGATGTGTCACATGGAAACCATTTGGAATGTCGACAAAACCCTTGTTCTTTCTGTAGGTGGATCTTAAATGGGTCTACCTTGTTTTGATACACGGCTTTGCCATTTTGTTTGGTTTCGGGTGCATCAGGATTTACCCATAGATTCCGGCTTTTAGAGATTCCCTTCCAGTATTTCTGCGTACCGTCCAGTAGAGCTCCCGAGTTTTAGGTCCATCAAATTTGAGTATGTTGTTGTCGTGGGCTTGCCCTATTCCGAGGCTCCATGCAACCCAGGCGTTTGGGTGGTCCTCTGTATCCATTTGGGAGTGTCTTTCAAACCCTAATGTTTTTTTCCCGTTGGATCTTGGGATTTACAGTGTGCGTTGTTGGTGTGCAGGCATGGGCGCTGCGTATGGAACGGCCAAGAGTGGCGTGGGAGTGGCTTCCATGGGTGTGATGCGGCCTGAGCTGGTGATGAAGTCCATTGTTCCCGTAGTCATGGCGGGAGTGTTGGGTATCTACGGTCTCATCATCGCCGTGATCATCAGCACGGGCATCAACCCCAAGACGAAGCCTTACTATGTGTTCGACGGCTATGCGCATTTGTCGTCTGGTTTGTCTTGCGGTTTGGCTGGTCTTTCGGCCGGCATGGCCATTGGCATCGTCGGAGATGCTGGTGTGAGGTAGTGATTCTCTCAGCCTTGTTTTCTTTCTTTTGTTTTACTGTATATGTAGAGTTGGGACTGATGTTCCGCATTCATGATGTCAATATTAACGACATCTCAAATATCGCACTGACAAAGTGTAAGTGGGTTGTTCAATAGCTTTGTTGCGTGCAGTTGTGATGATTTTTCTCATATCCTTATCTTTCATTGTGCACATCGTCTTAATTTTAGAATGCATACGTGTTTTTAAATTTTGGTAGTCATATGTAGCTCGGTTCATGAGTCTCGCGACGTCTACGAGATTGAGTCAAGTGCCGTGATCCAAGTCATGGGCTGCAGTTCTTCCTGAGAATGTTACGATTGTACACCTGAAAGTGTTCAAATAAGCATCTGAGCATGGTTCCTAATTTCTTATTATTAGTGGTGGCATGTTGGCAATTGTAAGAGGGTGTTAACACATTTTATCATGTATTCTATCATTTTTTAGACACCAAATTAAAAGAATACAAAGAAATATTTGTGTTTGGAGTCTATGTGATGACAGTTTTGGGTTTTGTACCAAAGGTGAGGTGGCTTTGCATTGGAAGAAGCTACRTGCAAGGAATTTGAGCAWGGCCCTCCGTGTAAGAAAATATCATCCTCTTGAGAGGGAGGCACTACTGCATGGAGGCTCCCAAGCTAGACTTCTTTAGACTTCCTCACATGTAGCTTCTGTTAATGCGAAGCCACCTCCCAGTCAGCCCAAGTCGACAATTTTCAGAGGAATTGTCGATTTGGCCTGTTGACGACAATTTTCAAAGGAACCGAGATTCAGTTGGTGAAGATCAAAACTAGGGGTAGTCACACCTTTCAGGAGACAGTGTGATTTATCTGAGAATATAGACGTGGCAGTCTGAGAGGGTCGAGTCTATAGTACACCAACGAGCCGAATGCGGAGGTGTAACAATGGGTGAATGTAAAAAAAGAGCCCCCTATTTTTGTGCCGTCATAGTTTTGTGATTAACACCTCTCCTAGCTAATTTGGGTCCTCTGATTTCAAATATGAAGTCAAAAATTGCAAAAAAATGTATGCATGAGAAATAAAAAGTCCCAGTGTTTTCCCCAGGGTTAAAACACAGGGGCAAAACCACCTCCGCATTCGGCTCGTTAGTGTACTATAGACTCGACTGTCTAAGAGTATCCTACAAAGCACAATTTCTTAGGGAAATTGGAGTGTCGTTTCTTCTCCCACGCACATGAAGAAACGGCGTTCCTCAAAGAAAATTCTTGAGGAATTTGCAAATGGTTGGTTGCGCTTGATCTGCGGAGCTCACTTTTAGTCTAACAGGTGACTGTTTCTTCGAGGATTGTTCCAAACATCAAACATAAAAAAAGGGAAGTCACACCTTCTCCACCAACACAGGCTTCCTATTGGTTCCTCTTTTCTCTGCTACATTTCTCCCACTTGAACGAAATTTGATTCTCCGAGGAGGTGTGACTACCCCTACTGAGTTACTGACTATGAATGAAAGAAGAAGACAGAAACATGAAAGTCAACCTCGTGATGGTACCGAAGTTCCGTCGGCATGCATATAAATACACGACGCTAAGCCGGTTCTTTCGCTGCCGTGTCTTAAAATAAGATTTCACCGAGCTCGTACCATTCCCGCGCCCTTGTTCAGTTTCTCGCCTCGATCATTTTAATTTTCTTCTCCACAGTCCAGACATCACGTCTCGGTAAGATTGATGGCAACTGAAGACTGATGATTTTCACTGTCACCTTACCTAATACGGAGTACTAAAGTTGCAACTTGCTAGCATGCGGATAACAACAAGACAGCTGAGGGAGTAGGACTGGTGCACTCGTAGAAACTTACGGAATGTTGTGGATTTGATTCCCTTGCAGAACTTTCACGCCATGTCCAGCAACTGGAACCTGCGATTGGGTTGAAACAGCCACAAGAACGCAAGTCGACCGATGGTACTCGACTTCGCAGATCCTCCCCGACCAGCGCGTCATAGTCGTGGGCGGAAGACTAGTGCCCAGCTACGAATTCATACCCTCGAAGGGCACCAAGGTCGTGCCTCTGCAATTACTGAATGAAACGCTAACTGCGAACAATGGCCAAGCTGACAACTGGTATCCGTATGTGCACCTCCTTCCGGACAACACTCTCTTCATCTTCGCCAACACGAAATCGATCAAGCTGAACTACATCACCAACAAAGTGGTGAAGACATACCCGGTGCTCCCAGGCGGGCCTCGTAACTACCCCTCTGGAGGATCGTCGGTCATGCTTCCTCTCAGTTTTGTGGATCAATTCAAGTCCGCAGAGATTCTCGTCTGTGGAGGTGCAGCTGCAAGCGCTTTCACCATTGCCGAAGGGCGCAGGAATTTCCTCCCGTGTCAACAGACTTGTGGACGCATGAAGGTCACCGACCCTGCGCCGGTCTGGACTGTGGAGACCATGCCCTTGAAGCGATGCATGGGCGACATGCTCCTCTTGCCTGACTTGAACGTTCTCATCATCAACGGTGCCCAGGCTGGTGAGTCTAGCTTGGACATTACCCCAGTGAGCTTGCTCTGGTGTAAGAAGAATTTCTACTCACTCTGCAATCCGCCTCTGAATCTGCATCGCGAACACCTCACACTTTCCTCTCTTATGATTACTACACCTAATTGCAACCCTTACTCAAAAGAAACCCCTATTAATTCTTGCCTGGTCTGGAAATGAGAACATAGGGTCGATTTTGTATGCACCTATAACAGCACTTCGGAAATTCGGAAATTTATTCAGACATTACCCAAAAAATACATGTGTTAGGAATCTTTTTTCAATTGCAACAAGACGCGGCATAAATTAAGGCAGTCTGATAATAAGAAACAAGCTCAGATACTTGATATTTGGATGCTTTTGGGTGTGTAATACCTTATTGTTGTTTTATCCTCGATTTTCAGGATCKCAAAGCGAGGGCCGAGCTATCACTCCAGTTCTGACTCCAGTACTCTACCAAACGAATACTCCAAGACCCAGATTTGTCACCATGGCAGCTTCAACGATTGCTCGCATGTATCACTCCACCGCCAATCTTTTACCGGTATGAAGAACGCCTCAYCCTAATGTCCATCTCTTGAATTAAAGTGTCGTGTTCTTCTAGAATCTCCAATCAGAGGTAAAGTATGCGGCTAAGGTTTGGTAACGCTCTCTGTGTGTCAGGACGGACGAGTGATGCCTGCTGGAAGCAACAATAACAGAGTGCACAAGTACAGCAACGTCCCCTTCCCAACAGAATTAGCATTGGATGCGTTCTCTCCTCCCTACATGGCAGCGTCTCAARATCCTAAACGACCAACGATCACACTGTCGCCACCAACGGTGAAGCTGGGATCGACATTCTTGCTGCGGTTTTCGGTCACGGATCCGAAAACAGTGATTGGGAATGTGAATGTCGTTATCAACAATTCTCCTTTCTCCACGCACTCGTATTCGCAAGGCCTGCGAATGCTCCAGTTGCAGACAGCAGGTCAGAAGGCCGTGGGAGGTTTGTTTGAGGTGACTGTCACTGCTCCTCCGAATACGAATGTGGCACCCCAGGCTTACTATATGTGTTGGGTGGTCAACCAAAAGATTCCCAGTAAAGCAGCGTGGATCCGACTCACTTGATTCTAGATTCATGCAACGTCTCCCAAGAAAACTGCAATGGAGACTCGTAGGCTTGGTTGCCARTTGCCTYRCCAGCATTCTTCTATCTGTAGGACATCTGTAGAGATTCTTTGGCTTAATTGACAACTGCCTRGCCAGCATATTTTCATTAGTAGGAAGTTCACTCTATTATTTAAGCACTGTGAGACTGCAATGGAATTTAGCAATTAAGGAGACATGCATTACATACAAGCGAATCCAATAGCATCATTGCCCTTAAATGTAGTGAGCAAGAAGGGTCTCTGAAGCAGAGTAGTTTCACAGTTTATGGTTACATCTTCGAACCGATTGCTGTACAATGCCCAAGTACTAGTGTCWTGACAWTTCCTCTACTACCTTCACCAAAATTTCATGCGAGGGCCAACAAAAATCCACTAAGCATGCTCCAAAATTTGCTTGTACCGAGAGTTGGAAATTTCATCTACTGAATCTGACTATWGACTAGAATGAACAATTTCGTACCACTACAAACTCTTGGAAAAGAACTAGATCGCTGCTGGAAATTGCACTGCAGCACCCAGAATTCAGGTTACAGTCTCAAGTAAGATTTGCAATCAATTCCTGAACACCTGTGAAGTGCGACTTGAGCATRTCCCACTGCAAGCCACATCCAACTGTTAACAACTGTCACAAGCCAACCCTGCTAAAACTGTCTCATTACAGGAAATTATCACTTTATTTACTTCACTCTCGAACATTTCCACAGAAGTGAAAAAGATATAGAAGGTTGACACCGTACCTGATCCAGAGGAAGTGAAATACCTGGGCAGACAAAGAGACTAGTTAGTTCAAAGAATGCTGACGTCAATGACATGACGATTTGCACTCCACGTACGGAACCTGCTGCTCTTCCCCCCAGCCCCATCTCAAATCATAGTTGGCAATTCAAGTTCAACCCAACCATTATACTGAAGTTCGGAAAAGATTCCTGTTCATRATGGTCTTCGCCCGCTGTAYGCATTGTGTTAYAATAATTTRATAAAACTCGCAAGACGCAATTTATAGTTTACAATGCAAGAGGTTTGGTTTCACACCTTTCTTCCCTGGTAGATCGAGGCCATCTTTRTTGTAATACTCTCTGATGTCCACGAACACCTTCCCTTTGAATTTCTTCACGACAACCTTTCGGGTCCGCGACAGCTGATTCACATGAAAAAGAAAACCGGTCAATGAACCGTCAACCATGTCGGAGTGTCGATATGACCTTTTCGATTCCGCAGACCAGGATACAGTGAAACCAGAACTCACTTCAGTGCGATAGCGCCATTATAAAGAACCGTAGTGTGAAATGTAAGAAGACTGGATGACTTTCTCGGATGCGTGTAAGGATTCCAAACTGACAATGCAAATATCCACCGCGGCCTAAAAAATCACATCGAGAAGACACTGCGCACTCACAGGATAGTTTCAGAAAGAAAAACTAACCTCACAAGCAACCACACTGTCTTTATCTCCCGAAACCACCTTCTTCTTGGCGTTGGGAATTTCTTCATCCTCGTCGGAATGATCGTCTGCCTTCCTCTTAGGCATCGCGTTAGCCTCGACAAAAAATTACTGCCTCCCCCAAAAGAACCTGAAGTTTCAAATCATTCCTCATTTCAACAGTATATCCAGGCTGAAACTGCGGTTTCACAAGAAACAAGGCTCTCTATTCAAGCAAACCAAACCTTCAGAGGGCACAAACCTGACGTGATAAATAATGCACAGAAAGCAAAAAGAAAACTCGCTCCAAGCGCACAAATATTGCGGAGTCAGTTATAACTCACTCAACATCCAACTGATACCAAATTTCACAACCTGGTGTTTATCAAATTTTCATATCCCAGACTACAAGAAACCCAGACTTCGCCTGCCACACGAATTACTTCACATCACATCACTACCAACTTCTTGTAATCATGCCCCTACCTAACCAGTTGCAATGAAGAAGCACACAGATTCCGTTTGCCGGTAACCCTAATCACAAGTCTCCAATGAATTCTCCATTCGACACATTCGATTGCATTCGGCTTCGACAAGAATTTGGAAGGGAAATGGGAATGATAACAGCCGTACAATTAACCAAATTCATCGTCGTAAAAACAAAAAATTTGCGAAACTTTACCAATAGTCCGGGCAATAGCTCACGTAGCCGGGGATTTCGAAGTATCCAACGAAATGCTGCAAACTCCGCAGGTCTGCATTGATAAATATTCTTTCATAAGTATGCATTCTTAAGTGCATAATGTAAATTATTGGGTTAAAAGAAGTGCACAATGAAATGTGCACTAGCCGTGCACTTGTGGCACAAATAGGCCACAACTTACTTTTGGCTCAAACAGGATGGTTTAACTTATTCGTTCTTGGTGGCATTAGTTGTCAATCTCTTATGCTTTAGTACTTGTTCACGAATTTGTTTTTAACTAATTCAAGTGTTCAGAAAAGACATGTTTTAGAATCCTGTTTCTATTGCCACCAGGATTTGACAAAATATTAAACTATTTTAATAATGGAATCCATGCTCAAAACTGTTTATTTGGATGCTTTTAGGATACGGTCATTTTACATATCATGTACTGTACACTTTGTAATAATGTATGAGTGTTTCCTCAGACTCTTGCCGAGGGTTTTGTGGCTTTCTTTATGGAAGCCTTTTAGGGTTTTGTGAGACGCTGGGTATTGATTTTGGAACCATTCTACATGGGTACAAAAGTCAATGCATTCTGTATCTTTGTGCTACGTACATACTCTCAATGAGATGACCGTGATTGTAGGTACCAGTTGAAAAGCTGCAATCTCTTCTCCAGAATGAGTCCCCAAGCGGCAAGGACACGCCTCCTCCCAATTCAACTGAGAATTGGAGTATCTGGGATAGTGGGGAGTGGTGGATGTTGCTGGCTGCTCAAAGCATGGCTGTTGGCACACTTATGATGCGTTGGGTTTCCAAATTCTCTGACCCTCTCATGGTCATTGGCTGGGTACGAATTAACCTTAATCTTTTTTGTTTTCAGTAATGCTTCATAACATTCTTCAAAAAGAGTTCGTAACACCTTGGCCTCAATTGCTAATCAGGGTACCGTATCCAAGAATCTCTGATCCCTCGCCCTTTTTTTTTGTCTTCTTTTGACACATATCCTTTTAAATCTTGCGTTAAATTTTTTTTCCTTAACATCAGTCGCTTCAATAGCTCTTGGATTGACACTTGTGATTTAGCAAAAAGCATGTTGTTGCACGCTATATAAAATCATATCCTGTTTTTATACATGTTGTCAGGTGGACAGTAAGATGGGTGCAACCATAGAACAACTGAAGAATGTTACGTCCTTGGTGACCTGGACAGTCATAAAGTACTGAAGGAGGCCCAGACCTAAAATTTTGATTCCGTTGCGTCTGGATCATTTGCTCAGAGAATGCGGTGTTCTCATTATATTCATGCTTTTGCCTTTTGAATGATTTTTCCAGCACATGATTTTGGGCGGTATTCCAGTCTTGGCCTTATCATTTTGGAAGCAAGATTTAGCAGTTAGTGGGCATCTGGGAGAATTGAGCCTTGAAGATTGGGCCGGTCTTTTCTACACCTCCGTGTTTGGTAGTGCTATCGCCACTGGTTTGTTCTTCTACAATGCAACCAAAGGTACTTGCTATCTCAGTCTTTGTAAATGTTTGCAAGACACTACTTCTAATAATGTTTTTTACATTCTCTTTTGTCCTATTGTTTATGATTGAAATTCCATGTAATCTCAGCAAAAAAAAACTACAAAATCTCTTGTGGTGTCACTTCCTAAATGTTTGGCAGACAACGGTGCTAGAGGCGAATGTTTTAATTCTGGAAAAACAGTGCGCATTGTAATGGAGGACTCTGCAGGTGTATGGGTAATAGATAATACTTCACAGTTTGAAACAATATGCAGGTCATACCTTAGTCCATATATAATTCTTCAGATGCTAATAATGCTAATTAGTCCTTAATTGGAGACATGTATTCCACACTTTGATTCTGCAGAATCATATTATGTTAAGAAGCTTGAAAGATTTGAATTCAAAATCTCCAGATCGAGTAATAGCAACAAATTTCGAGTTTAAAGACGTGTTGAATATTTCCATGATGCAGGCAGTTTGACGGAGCTCAGCGCGCTCACGTTACTTACACCAGTGTTTGCGACAATGTTCGGGTAAGCATATGCAATGCACCAATACCAACCATTCTTGTGACCTTGACAGCATTAAATTGGTCTCTTCTCAAGTAAAATTTTCCTTCTTCAGGAAGTGGTCGTCTTACTTTTAATATTGGATTGCTGCTTAGGTCTATCTCTAAATGCTTTCCGATTCAGAGGACTTTTCTCCTAGTTTCGGTTTAGGGTTTCGGTTTAGGGTTTCGGTTTGAAGTTGCTTGTGAGAATTCTGTATTTTTTTGACTGAAACTGAAAATGCGTGGTAGGTACTTGTTGAGAAACGAAACGTTCACTGAGCTAGGACTTGTGGGATCGCTTATCACCCTGGCTTCCATCTTCTTCGTCAAGGTGGAGAAACCCAGAGACAGCGAAGTGGAAGATGTGACCAAAACAAAGTATGAAGCAGTGCCATTAGATGCAATCCCCTGAAACCCTAAACCCTAAAACCCTGTCTCTACTTGTTTTTGAGATTTCTCTGGGACTGTCAATGTTTTGCRTTCTTACACTTCTTAGACATTTCATCTATTGGATTCGACGACAATTCTTTGAAACTAGCGGTGCCCATGGAATGCTTCCAAGTAGAAAATCCCAAGCAGACTTGTGGGGAAGCAAAAGCTAACCCATACAAGTCAGACTCCAATTTTAATCTGCATTCCACGTTTTAGGTGAGGTGTAGACTCTAAACCCTAGAATCCAATTGAGTCTCAATTTCTTTTTAGAAGTTTTGAGTTATGTAAACAACCGTAAGACATGAATTGGTTTGTCTTTGCCCTATTGGCATTGTTGAAAATTTCTAAATTTTTTTCCGACATAAAGTCAAATGTGAGAAATGAGGATTGCAAGTGAAATTTTATTTCTTTGACAAAGCTCGAGTTTGTTATGAATCTTTGAAGGGTTCTGCCCAATCGACCCAAAAGAGTCTCTAAGTTAGACTATCCCCAAATTGACAAAAAGTGAGCCTATAATGGTCGTCTTACTTGCCTAAAGCAATCATTATATTTTGTTTTCATGAAGGCCTAGAAAAGTCACTTCTTGTGATGAACTTATACTCAAAAGATGGAAGTTCTTTATGCAATCACTAATCACTTTGTCCCCATCATCCAAGACTAGCATTGATTGTGACTATTAACTCATCCTAATGTAGCTCAATTCTCATTTATTGAAAAAAGTTTGTCATGGGGTGATGCAAGACTTTAACCTCGTAACGCCATTGCAACACTAAGTGATTGTTTAGATGACTTCACTTAACATTGTAGGATGGAAAAAAAACAATTTTTTCATCTAATGTTTTTTAAAGGGGCTTGAGTGCATTTTTAGTAAATAGCATTGCAAACTCCCTCATTATAGTATTATAGTCCCCCACCAATTTTCTTCCAAAAAATTGAATTCAATTAAGGTAGAACCACCCATAATCAATCAGGGTCCAATAACCAATCTATATACTAACTTGTTTCCAACCTAGGCCAAAATGTTTTTTTTTCTCCTTCTGAAAGTTGGAACCAGAAGTTCATGACACATGTTCCAATTTAATGTGCAAGATTGTAGGAAGCAGTGAGTGGAAAAGTAGTTTTTTGAGTGATCGAAATTGGAAGAGTCTAGAGATTGGCAATGAGTCCGGCGCACTTTTTTGCCTTTGAAAATTTATAAAGGTTTCAATTCAAGAGATAAAACTACCAAAGCTTTTGCAATCCCTGTCATTTCTATTAGTGCACCTCTAAAAATATTTGTTTTGTGTTGCACTACACCAAATCATGTCTAGAATTGCTTAAGTGATTGGTTATAGGTGGTTCTACTTTAATCCTAAAAATACCAACATGCATTTTTCGGCAACATAGAAATTTTGGGCAGATACCTATGACTAGAAATTTTTATATTTTGGGCTGGAATTTTTTAAAGAAGGTGGGAAAAAGGAATATCTTTCATATGCACTAAATTTAATGGCATTTGAAAATATGAGTCAAAAGTTATGACCTAATATGTTACTTTTTTTGTAACTAGGATAATTCAGATTAGAAAAAATCACCTTTTTTGGAAATAAAAATTGATTTTCTTTAGTTATATGTACACTAAAAGCTTTGAAATATTCACTTTAGATCTATAAAATGAAAGTTATGAGGAATTCTAGATTGCGGGCAGGTATGGATTCTATACTCTAAAATAAACTTTGCAGTCATTTGTTTAACTCAACTTTCAATATTTTGGAAAAAACAAAATTCTAAAATGTAGACTGTTTATTACAGCAGTACAACCATTGGAATTTGCATTTTTTTAATTCCATAATTATATTCTCAACAATTTAGTATTTTGAATCATYCTCTACTTCTTTCTACTTACTATTTTTTTTCTGTATGATGTACAATTCCAAATAATATGAAAATTTTCAAGAATATAGCCAACTTATTTAGAAAACTGAATTCAAAGAAGCACCATCATTTTCAACATTTTTTCATTGAAAAAACAACTTGTGAAGTGCAACTGCCCGTTTTTTCGCAGGGTTGAAAAAATGGTTTTGGTGAATGTGAATATCTATAGTTTACAATCCAYGCGGTGGAATTTTTTGGAATTTTTTCCACATGATGTCCAGTCATCATTCTACAAGATCCTCCGGTTACATGTGGAAAAATTGTTTTTTTCCAAAAAATTGTTAGTTGTATTAGAAATGGCAATTTTAGAGCGTTTTTGGTGAATGTATAGTTATGGAACTCTAGGGGTTAAATATGACTAACAAGACCTTTGGAGTTTGGGTTAGGGTTTGAGCACCAACGAATCAAGAGAATTTGCTTTGTAAGGGGAGGTGGCTTACATTTTAGTGTGGTTTATTCGCTCCTCCATTGAACACAAGTCCCAAAGCTTCCTC
>VACF01001659.1:0-178283 GCA_006891605.1 Pleurozium schreberi
GTAGGAGCACATTGAATCACTCTCCAAATATAGCCTCACCTATAGAGGCTCATCCTGATGGAAAAAGAAAATTATGTAAAGATGGAAATAAAACAGAATCCTTGAGTAATCTCAATGAAAATGAAAGTAAACATATTTTTCCCTTCCTTCTTCATAACTTGTTTGTATATGTAGAAAGTTTGATGTTATAATTATAGATAGTATTAGTATCACTTAAAAAATTTAACGCATACAAGAGAGTGAATTTTGTGAGATCACTTTGTAGTTGTGCAAAGATCTTACATAGAGGAGAATAATCTATTATGATCACATATTTATTACTATCTATGAATTTCAAATGAAAGTGTAAAGTAGAAGGTTGTGGATCACTACAAGTAGCAATAGACAATCTAGTTTCTAAAGATAAGTGGTCATAAATATTTAGCAAAAACATACTTACACCAAATCTTGATAACATAGCGTATGAGTACAAAAGTTGCTATTGGTAACTAGGATGTATAAAAGAAACGGGATTAGGTCCAAAAAAAAGTTTAGTTTCCACTAAATTTTATTGTTAAAATATTGGATGAATCACTAAAAAAACAAGTTTTTTGTTTTAGAGTACAAGAGTCCATCGAATCAAGAGCCTCAAAGGCTAGTAGAAGTGACTACAAAGTATGATCAAGACTCTTTAGTATTTGACTCTAGATTTCTCAAGCGCCTCAACAAAGTGAGCTATTGCAAAATTGTAGATCAAAAATTTTGTGCTTGTTTCCTTTGTTTCCATTTATGAAAATGTCTAAAGTATTTTTTACTTCATTTATATATTTCTCACTTCCCTTCTCACAGATCAGTGGAGGTGTACATCCCAACTTAGATGAAAGAATTGCACAATCTTCTGAAACTGCATTGGACCTTCCAAAACTTCCTTCACCAATTGTTAATGTTGAATTAAAGAGGAAGGTAGATCTTAATTTTCTAAACTTGCAATGGCTCGAAAAACTATTTGAAGCTAGTGTACATTTTTTTGTAGGTATCGTAGTTTATTGAAAGACCACATCATTCAAACCTATAAGATTTACTGTATCTGTCAGTCTATTGGCTAATTCCAAGTACAAAGACCAAGACAAGGATTAAACAATGGGTTGAACATGTAGATAGGCTTGGGATCTATTGAAAAAGATTCGCGTCTCAAGAGACACGCTATGATTTTTGTTTATTATTTTTGAAAATAGAATTTTTTCAAATATAACTGTAATATGTTGTAAAAAAAGTGACATTCATAAATTGTAAAGTATGCTTTTTTAAGTGCAAATGTTTAGAATCATATTGAGGTTTGTATTAAATATTGTCTAAAAAAAGTATGAATGTTTGTTTTTGGTAAGAGCCCCTACAATTAGCTGCGTGTTTATGTATTTTCATTTGCAAAGCCAATTTTRTACAATCCTTTTTTTGAAGTTATCATATATAATATAACTAGGTCCAAAATCATATTTGTGTGAACTCATATTAAGTCAATCAATGGGATTACATTTTTGTACGTTTCTTTCTATTACATATTTAACTTAAAGCAACCCTTGAGCATGATAATCATAATCAAATTTTGTGAAATCCAAGTATCGGTGTTTATCAAATTCAACTAGTGAATCTTTGCATGGTTAGGATTGTATCAATTGATGTTCATGAAGTGTAAAATCTTTCCATTCAAAGATTCAATTTTGCTTTAAGTACTAAAGTTGTAATATTTGACTGTAGGTTGAGGAATTGGAAAGATTAGTGGCAGATGAACGAAAGAAGTTTCAAGAGGTCACTGAGCGACTAGCRGAACAACAAGAAGAGGCTGACAAAAATGCACAACAAATGCAAGACGATTGGGATGGGAAGATTCGTGAACTACAAAAAGAAAAGTATGCTTTGTCCATTCGTCTTCAGGTTTGCTCTCAATCGTCTTCTTTGTTCATGAATGGCTATGTCTAAGCTTGAACCCAAATGTATCCATTTTTTCATTAGTTTCTTCCAACTAAAAAATTTGTTTATATACAAAAAAGAATATACGCACTTAATCTTGACCTTGCTAAATATCATTTCTAACTGCAATAATTTGACCAAGGCTTCATGTTTTTAAACTTAGATAATTGATTGATTAGTTGATTGATCATGTTGTGAAAGATACAATTCAAACAAGGTCAAAGATTAAGAATCATTGAAAAAATTACATTTGAGGTTGATAAATAACTATTAAAAAATTGTAAAGCCCAATTTGGACTTTGAGTCTTTTTGAAGCAAGTTAACATATATGCTTACTTTTTCCAATCTATTTGTTTCACTTCACTAATGGCATGTGACAGTCGACAGAGACTGCACACCTTGCATCCCTATTGGCAGGGCAAGAATCACAAGCTCAAAATATTCAAAGTGCAATGCAACCTAATTTAAGCATGATGCCACCTTTGAGTGGTAGCATATCTCAACGCCGTGTTTCAATCCAACGCCGAGTTGGAACGAATGGAAAAGAGGGTGTCCAAAACTCTAGATGACTTGGAGTGTGAATTAACAAGCCTAAAGAATAGCCTATCAGAGGAGCGAGAGAATCATGCCCGCACTTCTCTTACAAAGGATGAGGTTACCAAGTCATTAGAGGAAAATCAGAGGCTTCTAAGTGCCTTGCAGATTACTACTGAACAACAGGTAATGAATGTTTTTTTTCAAATGATACTCTTTGTAGGGTTTAAAAATTTGTTATTTCATACAATTTCAATTTATAAGGTAGATGATATTGAAATTTAAAGTACTTTTATCACAAAAAAATAAAAAAAATAGCTAAATAAATTGTTGCACAAGCAATTATGGCTACAATATAATCTAGAACAATAGTTTAGCTAAAGAACATATTTAATAACACTTTAAAAACAAAGATTATTTTAATTCCTAATTTTAAAATTAATAATGATATATTTGGCAGTGATAGTTTTTCTAAGCCAATGATAATTTCTTAATATTTTGTGAACTAATTTTAGATTTAGTGAATCCTATAATACACTTATCTGAGAGGTTAATATAGTGAAATGAATGTTAAATGCATGAAAACAAATTGAAAAAATCCCACTATTGAGACTAAGAAGGTGAAGCATAAAAGAGATTCATATACAAACCAATATGTTTCTTGTTCTAAAGCTACTTAATTAGTTGTTATTCTATGTATTGCTTGATCCATACCCAAGACACATGTTGTATATTAATTCTTATAGGCAGCGCAAATCTTGGAGCTCTGTAGAAAAATTGCCACTTACAAAGAAGATGCGACAAATCTTGACAAGATTGCTGAGGAGGATCAACAGATTTCCCTTCAAGATAAGCAGAGTGTTTTGATTGATGATCGAAGAAGGATACAACCTCCTCTAAAACAGGTTCAAGTCTATATATGGTTTAAGTTGTTTAAGGAATTCATTTATATTTGTTGATTATTTTCATCTATAATTTCCATTAAGTAATGTAAAAATATTGTTTTTGTACTAAAGTTTCCATGGTAAAAAAGCTTGTGGATTCATATTGTGATAGTTTATACTTGTTTCCATTTTTCAATTAGGTTGTAATGTATTCATTTTGCAGATTAGAAAATCAGAACTTGGATATAGAGTTGTGAAGCCTGGTTTATCTGCTCTTGCCCAGGTCTGTTGAAATCAAGGTAGAAATAATATTCTTTTAGAGATTGTAGTATAATGTTTTATTTTGCTATTGATACTAGTGTTTGGTCTCCTTCATTGAGTTATTTCCTCCTTATCCAGGTATCGCGGGATGACAATGAAAAGGTTCGTAGGCTGCAAATGGAGCTTTCCATTTTGAGAAAACAAAGCAATAGCAAAGAGGATGAGAGCAACAGAAAACTCCACATGTTGAAACTTGAACTTGAGAAGTCCAAACAAGAGTACGAAAAACGTTTGCAATCTTTGCAAACATTTCATTCACACTTGGACCCTACATCTATTAATGAGMAAGTTACCCAAAATTGTGTAAAGGCATTGGAAACCCAGGTATTTTTAATAAATTACTATTATGYAAAATTGTAAGATTTTGTTAGCATTCAATTCCATCATTCCATATTCATAAGCTAGTTCAAATAATTTCATTCAATTGGAATTTATAATTTGAAAAATAAAGCATTTTCAAGTTGTGGTGGAGTTTTTGGACCAATACAATGATTGTAGTGAAATGTAGTGTTTTGAAAAATAAAATGTGCAAAAAATAGATAAACACTACTACTACTAATTTTTCGAAATTTTCAAAGTAGTCGAAGTGATTTAATTTTAATCAAAGTAAACAAGGCTAAATTCAAACTTGATTTTAACAAAAACAAAAATTTGTATTTTTCATTTTTCTTTTTTGGAATCATCAATAAAGAGGTTGCATTATGTTATCGAAGTTGCTTAAATACTAAAATATGGATAGAAAATATTACTTTAATCACTTAAAACATAGTACATTTGTTTCTTTTTGATGGAGTGTGAGTGTGTGACATGCCAAAAATGTAATGACATGGTGAAAAATGAAATCTTAAAAAAGCTATATTTATTTTTCAAGAAAATATGTATATGCGTATGCTAAGTTTATTAAAAATATAGTAATTTGAAATAGAGCAAAAGTCTAAATTTCATAGAAGTTGAAAAATTGACTAAAGTAACTATCAATTTTAAACAACACTTTTACAACACCATAGATTGAAAACACCCAAAAGTTCTTAATAATGATGTAGTTTTGAACTTAATAATAATGATAGTTGTCACTACAATATGATAGCATTGTGAATTGTTTTTAATCCAAAGTTATGTGACTTTTATAATGTATTGAGTTGGACTTGCCATTATTCTACATTTGAGACAATATTGTCGCAAATGCTCGCTTTTGGAAGAACCTCAAGATTCTTCAAGAGAAAGTTGGTGTCCACATTACTCCACATATGACACGTGGTTTAACTAGGTGGTGAACATTCGTATCCACTATTCACGAAAATTAAAAGAGTTGACAGACAAGTTGGCAGAGAGCAAAAATGAACAAACCAAACTTAAATTAGCAGCAGAAAACGCTACTCTACAAAAGAAAATTCCTACTGCTCGAACTATGAAGGTATATGTTCTTTCCAAATTTCTTGATACTTTGGAGTGCTCTCAAATTATGACGAGTCACAAGTTCTTGAAGGGATAGCACAATTGCTAGTTAAATTGAACTAATGTACTCGACCTTACATTCAACTATTTAAGCTAACTACTTTGCTAATTACATATAAGATGCATGCCTACAAGGTCAAATTCTATGTAGTGCCAACAATACAAGAGTGTAACCATTTCCAACTATTGAATGAAAATTAGGGATCCTCGACTGAATATTAAACCATCTTGCTATTTAAGAAAAGAGACAAGAGGAAGAGACATTACTCCTTTGTTTTTTCTCTTAAACATAATGAGTTGAAATGTACTTCCTTGTGTATGTTGTAGAGGTGCAGGTGAAAGAGCTTATGGATGCCAAGGAGCGAATAGGGATGTTAGAAGATGTATTGGATCACAGGGATCACACGATCAAAAGTCTTCAGCATAAACTTGGACAWATTGGAACTGATGGCAAAGGTGCAATTTATCAAGAGCCATTAATATTTGAGAAATTAAAGTTGTATATGATGTTATTTAGCAGGTTCCTTTCAACAACCAAAAATACTACACAATGCCAAGTACAATAGTGATAGCTTTATTTTGTCATATCATCTAGAAAAGTGTTTTTGAAAGATACAATTTGCATTACTTTACCATATGAAGAAGTGTTAGTACAAAAATAACTTTGGCTTCAAGAGAAAAAAATTTTGCTATCAAATTTTTATCACTACGAATTTTGTAGTAGGAGGTTGTAGACAACTATTGAAGGAATAATACACTTCATTTCCATTCAAATATAAGTGGCCATAGACATCAAATTATCTTCCATTTTTTTTATCAATTAGAACATCAAAGTATCTATTTTTTTGAGATTTGACACTTTTCTAGTTCTCCTACTTAGAGAATTTTCTTATACTTTTCCTTTGGTAGTTACCTTCATCTCAAAGGTGTATACATTAGACATGTTTTAAAAAAATTTCAAATATTGTTTTCTAATTTTAAAGTACTCCTGAAAAAATCATGACTACTATTAAAAAACATATCAAATAATACAAGTGTTCCTTGCAATCACCCAGAAAATAAATCCCTTGAAAGTTTAGAGTCTTTGACTTTACATTCATTATTCAATAGTTGAGATTGTGAAAAGGGAGATTATTGACAATCTTTCTTTTCTGACAATTCTAGGTGATGATACCAATGCTGCAAATTCTATCACAGCTAAACAAGCTGCCAGTCTTACAAAGATCAAGCGCAAAATCCAAAGAGTTTCTCCTCAAAGGGAGCATCCAATCCAGTCATCACTTCAAAAAGTTTGTGATWTTGAAGAATTCACGCAAGCATCACTACAACCTTGTAGTGCAGCAACACTTGTTGATAGTCATGAGCCACAAGATGAGGGAAAGATGATGGGAGGTCAAGATTCCCCTAATGAAAGTGAAGCAGATGTACATTTTCTCATCCATTTTGTATAATGAACTAATGTCTATTCCTTTTTCCTAAGTGTGCTCAAGATTGTGTTCAAGAGTGTTATATTTGTTTCTTGAAGCTATGACTAACCATCCTAAGTTTGAAAATATTGCAAACCACCTTTCCCAATAAGGTGTGGTCTATGAGTTTGTGGTTGAGATATGAGAATGCAATTCTCAGAATATCCTATTTCCAACACTCAAAAACCTTAAACGACATGTGCATATTGATCATGAAGACATGGTTGTGTATTTATTTTTGCTTAGGCATATAGAAAAGACACATAAACATTTAGACTTGTGATTATGGCTCTATTCACTATTTTGACATAGTTTTTGGCATAGTTTTGAAACCCCTCAACTCATTGTGTACAATCACATTCAAATCGTTGGCTTTAATGTACGTCGTCTAACATAATTGTCTTTCTTTCTGCCCAAATAATAGCAACACTAAAACTATGGTCACTGGAATCTCATCAGACTCTTTTGTCATTGAATTTTCAGGCCCCCAATCTTGAACTGCATCCATAGGCTTTATAGCTAAACTAAAAGTCTATATGAGTCCTGACTTTCAGCACTTGATTGGTATCATTTTAGCACATTAAAATTTGTCAAAATAAAGAATATTACATTGTATGAACGTTAGGATTTGAGGTTACCTAATATTAAAACTCTGAACAGTTGTAAAATTTAAATATGACATCCAAATAATGCAAGCTTGAATGCTGATTGGAATCCCCTCATACTTGCTAACAAAAGTCTTTAAAATAAATTGAGTAATCGAATTGAGTAGGAACTCAACTCAGTGCAAAAAATATCGATTGAGTTCTCCTACCTCACATAGTGAAGCACAATTTCAGCTGAATGAGACTTGGATGCACAGGTGCAATCATTTTCCGGGGTGCATCACCAAAATGTGCACCACAACCGAGCATCGGCGAATGTTAGGGAAGAGATGCATGGCAAAGGATCTCTCTTCAGCGACGGTATTATAATCCATCATCCTGTGGCATGGACTAGTGAATAGCTTCAGGATCCACGAAGTCAGTTGATCAAAAAACGAATCCCAAACAACTAATACTCCTGGAATCTCGGAATCACGCCAAACCAAAGTTTATGCATAGCATAAATTTGTTGCAGGGCACTTCCCCAAAGCTTAGTGCTTCATCTCGACGACCGCCTGCTAGAGCGACAGCAACCAGTGAGGGTTCTGTTGTTGCCTCAACCAAATCCATAAATCAGAAACCATAAATCTGCCGCAGCACATCATGCCATTTCACTCTTAGCTCTAAAGCACCAGATTTAACTTCTCCACTTGAGCCTAAGTATTCCAATATGATAGTGATCCCAGTATGAGATAATTCTATGATACTCGAAAATATACACTAATGAGAGAATTTGCTCCTTGAAAATAGACACTTCTGAGAAAGAATCACAGGTCTGCTTAATCAATTCTGTAACCTATGACTTGCAGAGAATCCAAGGAAAGATCTGAAGTGGTGGCARTTTGGCTGAGGACTCAGATGCTACATCTTCAAAGAGATTTGGACTTACCCGGGTGAGTTGGAGATTCGCCTTGCTTGGTTCATTGACGAGCGGTTGTGGAAAAGAATTGTGAGCAAAAACTCCCAGGTCGTAGTTGCTTCCTTAGAATGTAACTCCAAAAATCTGTTACTTTGGTTATAAGAGTGAACTGAACAAGGACATGCTTCGGCGGTATTTTCCAGGTTCAATGGACGGTCTCTCAATTGAACACCTTTGTACATTTTCTGAGTTAAACTTTAATATGTAGTGATTGAGTTGACCTGGTTTCTCATCCTGAAAATGTAAAGCCTGACCTTCTGTTACAAAAATYCTACATGCTTGTAAGGCTCAATGGAGACCCAGCACCTGGGTTAGAGTCACAAATTTTACAAAARTCTGTTTTCCACTTTTGGTGGAAATATACAAATAGAGGAGAGGCAATCAGTTCGTGTCAGCTTCCAAGAATGTTGGGATCCCAGTGACGTTCGGGTTTACAGTCCTGTCTAYTWTATGCATGTAGCACTATCACAATGTCGCAGAACAAATCATCGCAGCTATCTTACCTTGATTTTCTTCCTGAATTAGTGTTGGTAGCTAAACTGAGTTTTAAACCAATCAGTATCATTCTCAGGAAAATTTTCTGGATGCCTAATGAGGAGTCGAGTTGTGTTGTACGCACTGAGGATAATCAGCAGGAGGAGTACTCAACGTCTCATTATCCCCTGCGCCATTTCTTACTACGAACGCCATTCCCATCCCCCATGAAAGATGCATTTCCAAATGGCAATGTAGGAGCCACACGCCTGCAAAACATCAAAAACCACGTATCGATCGGTTATAATTGGTCATTCAGTAATAACTTCAACTACGTGGGAGTTTCGATGTCCAACTCCTTGTATTGTGATATCGCTCTGCAAGAATAGCACACTGTTCGATACAAACTGTTCAATCCGTGATTAGGGATTGAAGAAATTTGCACCTCAAGTGCGCTGAAAAGATCTCCTACTATAACACCAGGGAATCAACATGCCCATCCAAAAAATATCAAAGCCATAAATGATGAGAGTATGCACCTGGATTGTTCGCTGTCCACCGAATTGCAATCCAACCGCCCGCTGGAACTCCAACAGTGTTACGCTGAGGAGGATCGATGAGATTGAACGTCATGGGGTCCAAAACTGGGTTGAAATCTCCATAGCCTTCCCCTACGACATAAAAATTATGACCATGAAGGTGGAACGGATGGAACTCATACTGCAAAATAGCAGTGTCTTGAAGCACGAGTTCTACATTTGCACCGAAGTTGAGGACTACGACTTTCGTAGAGTGTCTGGGAGCCGTATTTGCAGGCACARAGCCCGTGAAGTTGTATTCATTTGGTGGCCTACTTGGAAATCCAAGGAAAAGATTTCTGATGGGCTCGTTCAAAAAAAATGCCGCCAACAACGAAGTATTCCACGGGTTGTCAAACGAAATGTTGTTCACGGCAGCTGAAAATCGAGAGTGGTTGACCCCTTGGCAAAGGGCCAAAGGTGGGCAAGTGTTGTTAGGCTCAAGAGCGTAACCAACGGCGAACTGCAATGTTCGGTCGATTAAAAGTGGYACTGCTGCCGCTTGCCTTACGCTTTCAGTACTTCGCATGTTGTCAACAAAATTCTGCCTGGTTTGCGTCTCATTGTGAACTGGGAGATCTGGAAGTATGGGGTCGACCAAGGACCGAGCAACAGGATACTGTAGAATCGCAGTGGTTGTAGTGTGTGGAAAGCCTAGATTCTCCTCGGGCACGATTGAGAAAACTGTCGCTGCCATATAATATCTTCCGTTACTCAAATTCGTCGTTAGGAGAACATCAGCTGTTTGACCCGGTGAAAGATAAATGGTGTCGGTCGTAAAAGGTTCCACATAAGAGGCGTCCATTGCCACAACTGTCAATGGGTGATATGCAATGGCGAAGTAATAGTTGAGCTCCAGAGCTGCATTCACGATATTGAGTTGGTAGGTATTACTGGGGACTACGTTCAGCGTGAAAACACCATCTGCAGATATGATCACAACAATTTTAGAACGATGTCTATTCCAATTAGAACTTTAGAGAGAATTTACAAATGGAGTTTTCCGATAAATTATACATCAGTGCACTTGAAGTTGAGACATTAGTGGATGCGAAGTTATTTTTAAATTAAAGATCAAATCTTTCTATTTTTTATTTTTTGAAAATGAAATTCGGTGTTCACGAGATTCTTGACACAGCTGTCGAGGTTGTACTGAAAATGCTGTAAATCGAGTCAGTGTGCGGTGCAGATGCTGTATGCAGAATGAAAGAAAAACGTACGTGGCGTTGATCCGTTGTAAAGAGGCCCTGGGTAGCCGTTGATGGTTGAAGCATCAGATACCTGAGGTGCAGCCCCTGTACTCAAAGCGGTTGTCTCTACGGTCTGAGAGTTTGCATTCCACCATTCCCCTGCAAGTATTGCCAAGAAAAGATATCATCGCTGCGAGCTATCAGATTACCTCAGGTAGAACCAATTTTCGATTTATATTTGTCTGCATCAGCAGTCGAGAATGTGCGAAAGACCTAAGTATATGCAGTCTGAGTTTCATCTTTTGTACAACTAGGCACTGAAAACTGGAATGCACCGTCTGTGAAGTCCTAGTCTCAGCATTCGCTCTCAACATTCATCAAGTGCCAGTGCCTGAAGATTATTAATTAAGGTATGGTGTTCGAAAGTAACCCCTTTAGAATTGAAACAGTCTCTTAAAATCAATTTCCAGCCGTCAAAAGAGACGAGTATGGTAATAAATCTGAACAATTGATGTTCTTTCTTAATAATCTCAAAACTATCAGAGTAATAGTTGTTGAAGAACAATATCCAGGGTGTGGTAACAAAGGAAATGGTAAAATAAAATTCTCGATAGTAAACATCATGCAGACAAAGGGAAGGGGCTATGTACCAAGTATAATGGGAACAGAATAGTTAGGCTGAGGATCGTATGGATATCGTACACCTGGCCTAGGAAATATCACAATGGCCCCATGTAATGTTGCGCGCAACCAGGTGATATGAGCGTGCCAAAGAAGAGTGCCTACTTGGCCCTGCACTGTGAAATTATGTATGAACGACTCTCCAGGTCTAACAGGGCATTGTGTTATATACGCAGTGCCATCTGACCAACAGGAAAGGATTTGTCGAACGCCATGCCTGCACAAATTTGGCGCACGGGAGGCGTTTTAGCGGGCATTTAACAATTTAATCGAACTCGGCCATGCTTCTTGACACCTGGTATGTCCGAAATCTTGAAAGTGCATGGACGTGCAGTCTGCTAAGCTCTCTTCTATCAAATTCCTCTAGAGTGCACTATGATTTACAATACTAATTTTCTAACAGCGGAGATTCACTGTCTACAATATATTTTCAAGCACAAGGGCCTTGCAGACGAAATTTCAATTTCAGTGATGAGAAACGCACCTTAGATCGAATTGTTTACTATTCGCAATTGATCCCAGGAACGCTCGAAAGTTCCTTCGATCCAAATCTCCTGTTCGAGCGACTTAAAGACTCTCGATAAATTTCTAACAGTGACCTGCTTTCACTACAGAATTAAAGTCAGGTGGATAAGTGCGGGATACATTGACAGGCTAGCGCGATCAAACACTGAAAGCTACTTTCAAGAGGTACAACTAAATAATCCGCGTAAGGGAGGCTAACTTATTTGAACACGCTTCTGCATCTTCAATTCTCACCTGGAATGTACGAATCAAAATCTTGATAGTTCTCGCCAAGCTCTCGTACATTAATTCTCACTATGATCACGACTCAGAACACGAACATCGCAGATTCAGCGAGTACATGGCAATGACTGCATTCCCGACTTGTAAACGGAATTTCTAAAAATCTGCCGAAGCTCTCGAGAGGACGGGCTAGAGATGGCTCTTCGCCGCGCGGGAGAACATCGGGACAGCTCAAAGACGGAGGGTGTTTTTTCTTGTATGACCGTATATACGGTCTGCTGGATATCGTATACGGTCAAGTATTTTGTTCGTCGGATACGATGTATGTACTGCGAACCAGTGTTTCTTTTTGGTTTTCGGACAAATGGTTAGGTGGCCTTCGTTTCAAAGAGCTTTTTACCCTAGTCCGCCCAAGTAGTCAGATTCTGGCCCCATGAAATTGGACCGCACTTTGTGGCGTTCTCCGATCTGGGTGGGACTGAAGGATAATTGGTGGGCTGCAATGACCATGTTCGAGAGGACAACGAACATGCAATTCCAATTTTAGGGTGAGTATGAATCAATGCCAAGGGAGCCAAGGGAGGTCAGATTGTGCAAGAAGAGAACTCAGGACTTGGCGGTTTGTACAAATGTCCGTTTTTTGACCGGTAGGAGCCGGTAGTAGGCCGTTGGGCTTTGGATCCCTTTGCAGGACTCGCCATGCTTTCCAAAGGTTACGGGTGCCGCACAAGTCGCTGCAGCGTGGGAGTGCGCCTGTTGTTTTCTGCACGATGAAGGCAACAACGGCTAGCAATTTGTTGTGCTTCATTGGAGGGCAACTGGCGACCTCTGTGCACGGATTTTTGAAGCATCCAAGGGCAATTTAGTACGTTTTGTTCAAGCTATGATGAAGAAGGGTGGAGAGTGGGGAACAGATTCATCATTTTTGCTATTGTGTTTTGGGTTGGGCGGCTTTGGACAACTTTGTGAAAGTGGCCTCTTTGCCGGCGCACTACTTCCACTCACAGCGATTTTAGCAGATTGGATTTTGGACTCGATGACGACTGCGTTGTGGTCGGGGCGGGCTTCTAAAGAAGAAGTCTTTGAGCTACAGGATAAATTGTTCCATTGGGCAATGGCCAGAGGTGCGTGCAAGGTGACTGCACAAAAAGTGGTCAATTGTTTGCAAGAAGATTTTTTGTTGCCTCTACCGCAGCCCAAGCGGAAGCATTGTTGGAGTACCAATCCAGAGAATAGAAATTGGCGATACCTTTGTCGTCGTCAAATTGGCAGGTTGCTTGGGTGGGAGGATCAGTTTCCTAAAGGTGATCCACAAGGGATTCCACCGTTTCTGAACAACTTCTTGCGATACAAACAGTGGCCTGAAGCATCAGACAATGAAGAAGGCGGCGCGAGAGAAGGCCAATGCCGATCTTCAAGGCAAGCCTTTGAGACAGCGAGGCCGAATTCAAAGAGCGCTTCTTGCAGCGAGGACAACTTCCGAAGGAGGAAATACAGCCAAGACTCAGACTGAAAATGCAAGGGAGATCATCACCTCTGCGCAACAAGTTGTTCATGGCAATGAGGTTGCGGTAGGGAGACTAGGGCGATCTACTGAAGATTTAGGGTTTATAGAGACTTGAGAGGGGGCTGTTTTTCAAAGTGGGCACAGTGTTTTTGTAGGAGATTTTGCTCTTGGGCTGGGTTCAGGAGGTTGTCAATTAGGGTTGGGTAATTCAGGGATTCCAACATTGCAGGAGGAGATRCGACCGTGTGAAGTAGGAGAAGGCAGTGGGTCAAGAGTGTTGAATTTCCAAAATGTAGAGGGCCAATTAGGAAGGCCAAGTCGTCGCCAACGCAATGGGAGATTACGCAAGCCACAAGGGTGGGTACCGACTGAGATTCGTGTGAATAGTAGGTCGCCAATTCAGTTGAGATCAAGAACACTACTGGGGCCTAGAACGAAGGTGACCTCATTGTCTGCAAACACTGTCGAAGTGGGAGCGAATGCCCCCTTCCAGTCCGGGCAATCTCACAACTTTGTTTCGCGGTCGCCTTCAAATTCCCCTAGTGGAAGCGGGTTGGAGGGGCATCGCCGACGAAGACTTCGACGTTCTTCAAGTGTTTGCAGGAGTCCGACAAGTCCAATTCGGATTGGTCAATTGTCACCGCCTCGGTCACCGCTGGGGCCTTRGAGACAGCATGACGTACCGGATGAGGGACCACCTCCAACTGTGCGCATTGTCAACCTTCATGTCGCATTTGACAATGCTGCTAGAATAGCAAATTGGGTGACTAATTTGGCACTGGTAGATGCAACTCCACCAGCAATTGTGACGGAGGAAATCCAACATCCAGGTAGTGACTTGCCATTGGTTCAAGACTTGATTGAGGGGTCTGAGATTTCCATCAGCAGTCCTCCACGTAGCATCAAACACCTTCAAAATCAAGGTGCTGTGGGAGGTGTGAACTTCAATGAAAGTAATTCGCAAGAAGGAAGCAGTGAAGGCTTCAAGACACCACCACATCGAAGTGCGATGGCTATGACTGAGGGCCTCATCGAAGGCATGGACGACTGGACAAGTGATTCCCGAGGTAGTGCTTGGGCGCCTGATTTTGCAGATTGGACAGGTAATTCATCCGATGACACAAATTCCGACTGGATTGTACTAGACGATGAAACAGACTTAGAGGACATGCCATTTGATGTTGATGAATATGTTGAATACACATTCATAGATCCCGTGCAGGCTGCTGCACAAGAGAGGATTCGATATAAGTATAGGGATTCTGAGTGGGATAATACACGCCCGGTGCTCATTGGAGATCGGACAAGTTTCAGTGGTCCGTTTCCAGGCCCTACGCAGCGATTTTCAAGAAACAAGCCGACTGCTCGCTCCTTCTTCGACCTATGGTTTGACAACCTTACTATAGACCGAATTATGGTAGAGACAAATGCCTATGCTTTGCAGGCAGTTACGAACTTGACGGACCCAAGGCGGCGAGGAAGACCAGCAGGTTGTAACGGGGGACGTTACTGGTATCCAACCAGAAGGACCGAAATGCGTGCATTCTTTGGTGTTACAATACTAATGGGATTGAAGACCTCATCTTCTGTACGCGACTACTGGCGAGAAGATGTGTTCTGGCGTTGTGGAGTCATTCCACGGGTTTTCTCACGGGAGCGGTTTGAAACCCTTCTACGCTGCATTCATTGTGTCGACAACACCACTGCATGTCGTAATAAAGAAGACCCCCAATACGACAAGCTTTTCAAAGTTCGGTGGTTACTTCAGCACTTCGTGGAAGTGTCGCAACGAGTATATAACCCGGAGAAGTGGCTTACGTGCGACGAAGTCATGGTCGCATACAGGGGGTTCAGATCACCTTGTCGGCAATATATGCCAGCAAAACCTACTCGATATGGTTTCAAGCTTTGGGCGGCAGTTTGTGTGGCTTCAGGTTTCATTTGGAATATTATCCCATATCTTGGCAAGTGGCAAGGCGAGGTTGAAGTTGGCTTATCTGAACGGGTTGTGCATCAACTCACGGCTGGCCTACAACATCGAGGCCATAGCATCTGTGTCGACAATTTYTTCACGGCRCCTTCATTGTTTGATGGTCTCCTACRCCRCGRCATCTTTGCCACAGGAACTGTGAAGGCTGCGCGCATTGGCTTCCCCTCCATGCTTTGTGGATTCAAGAAGGGAGCGCATCCCCGGTCTACCACATTTTGGGCTACACACTCTAGCGGCACAATGGCTGCCTCAGTGTGGTACGACTATGCATCCCATTGATCAAGCAAATTACAAAAGGAACTTGCCCACCTAAAGTATCATCCACGATAGACTCAGAAGGTTTTGCAGTATGGGAGAGATTGTCCAATCTCTGTGAACATTCAGATTTGAAGGAAAAGATCAGCAGAAGAGCTGAGGTCTGTACAAAATTGATTGCAAGTGAACACTTACGCGCTCCACTCCAGCATGAAATCATAATAATTCTCTCATCCTCGAAAACCAGGATATCTCTGTTGTGGCCTAAATTCAAGTGGAACCGTTCGTCTTTTTGTGACCTAACCCTAGATTTTGAACAAGATGAAGAGGAACTTCAAGGTGAGCGTGTCTTCATCATCCCGCCACTGGGATAAGTACTGACTACATGTATGTGGTAACTCGAAGTTTTTTTCGTTGGCAACTGATTGTCAGCTATGCAATATTCACACAAACAGTAAATACGACAACGCCAGCATACGAAATTCTGCATGAAACTCTGCTGTACAAGTGGGTTTTAATTCAAATGACTTCAAAAGACTAARACTCAGCGACTAACTTAAATGGAGTGAAGCCTCGACATTGGGCGCRTCATGGACTCTTGAATCTCCTTGTTCCGTTGCTCCAATTCCTTATAAGAATTCTGAAGAGTCTCAAACTTTCGTTCTGATTCGGCCTTGCTTACTTCCAGTTCCTTAATTCGGCTCTGCAGGTCGTTGAGGTAGACGATAGCGTCCCCAAGGATGGAAGCTTTATCTGCCTGCAGATATAATATGTTAGATCTCATTGAAGTTCAACTAATATGGACACTCCCTTGAAGTAGAAAAACTGTGTGTTAATTCAAGGCATTGAGAGAGTATGGATGTGGAAAATATATCATCAATTAATACCTTTGAAATGATGGGAACTAATTTCCTCAAAGCAGCAAAATTCTCTTTTTGTTTCACTCGGCGCCGTCTCTCTGCCATCATATGGTTCTTGGCTGCTTCATCATGCCCTTGATGCACTGCACCCCCCATGTTGGAAATTCTGGAATTTTGTCGAGGTCGTCTCTGCCCTCTTGGCGGAACCTGTAACCCAAAAAATAAAACGGAAATATATTTAAAGAATATGTGATAAGTCCCATGTCCAGTAATGTGACCATATGAGGTCTGCYCATACTCATTTGAAAGGTAGAATTCGTTTGGTGCGTTAAAAATCCGCATTTATTTTCTAACAAAACCATTTGAAACTTWGACCAATCTTACGATATACAAACTATTGGAATCCTGTTTGATTTGCTAACAAGACCATTTGAATATTAGACTCTGCTCATCTCCAGAAGGGGTCGGCTTTGGGGGGTAATTTTAAATTCATCATGCATGAAAAAATTACATATTGGTTTTGCAAGTGATAAATGTATCACCATACTATACATACCTGGCCAAAGCAGGAGTCATTTGGAAATCCATCAATCACGGTCTCAGGACTGGAGCTGGACGCTCCGCGCCCTCCTTGCATCCCGGTCTGCACTTCATTCTGGCCCCCTTCAGKCCCGGTGAGAGGATTCGTGTGAGGGATCTGCTTCACCATGTCAATGCAGCGGCGCAGCAGGTCCTGCCTCTTCTTTCGCAACGGCAGGGCCAGGATGCGAGTATTTCTCCAGCTCTTGAACGGTTTCTGCGTTGCCACAGGACTGGGCAAAGGCTGAGGAAGCTCATACGAGGACGTTCCATGGAATGCGATGCTGCCATGGTTTTGGCTTTGGTTTTGACTGTGGCTTTGGTTTCCGTTGGTAGACTCCGTTAGCATTTGGTTCAATTGGCTCATGGTGCCTGTTTCCAGAGAAGGGAAACTGTAGGTGCCAGATTCGAGAGGCTCCKCATCGAGCATCAAGAACGGCTCCAGAGTGAGGTCGTCTTCGACCCGACTCTCTTGTGTTTCTGGCAAGGATTGGCATCCTATTGTGTCCTCCGGCTGGTTCAGTTCGGGGCTGTGAGACGACGTCCCTCTGAAATTAAATTAACCCATCCCGGACAACGACCTTCAGAACTCACTCCAGATGTATACCCCCATTACGAGAGCGAAAAAACACAAACAAACACGCACTACAGCAAGAAAACACGTACCAATTTGTATATATATCATTTTTACATCACTTCCTTTGAGGATTAAATTGGTACACCATGCATTGAACTAGATTCTTGTAAGAAGAAAAAAAAAGTGAATTAGAGATTTCATTTCGTAATGACCTTCTGGGAGAGGAGCTGGTGTTGGAATGCGAGGGTTGGCGTTGACTGGAGGCCATGAAGAAGACGTTCTGCTCCGGGGAGTCCCCAGACAGGAGTGTGGAAGCCGCCTCTTCCAAGCTGCTCACACTGGGAGACGTGGTGCCGGAACGGGACCTGTACGGCTGCCCCGGCTGSGTTCTCGCCTGGACGGTAGAATAGTACAGTTGGTTGGGTGTTTGCTGCGTCTGCAAAGCTCCGGCACTTGTGGTTAAGGTTGGAAATCCCCAGCTAGCAGCCGCCGCATCCATGGCAGGGAGGAACATGTTGTCGGTGTTCATTACTTCCTTCCCTTCAGCGTCAACTCCCAAGAAGATGTTTGGCATGCTAGCCAATCTGTTACAAGCACACATCATTCATCAATCCCATGTCCAACATCACTCGTTTATACTGCCTTAATTAGAGACATGGTCATGCACAGACAATCAACAATAAAGAACTTAGCAATAAAAGAACCCAGGCAGGTCTAATGCTTTCAAAAAGACCAATATGACTGATCACATTGTGAAAAGCATATTTCAGATGGACTCAAAGAATATATAATTCACCAAAATCATTGAAAAACACGGCATGTGTTGATCACGAAATCAACAAAAAAATGGGCAAAAGAAAGTATCCGCATGATCGCTAAAACAATGGAAAGCACAATTCGGGCTTCTTGGTTCCAACAGAAGGTGGAATTGGGCCCATGGGATTTTAGGGTTTGGCAGTTAGATTAGGTAAGTACCGTCTATGGATTTGCTGGTTCAGGGAGTTGGGCTCGAAAGACTGGGCGCTGAGATTGTCGGATAGGTGATGCGAGAAGTGAAGAGGGCTCTTACCCACAGCCTGTTCTGAACTGGCAGGACTTGAACGTGGAGCTGAAATACTGCTCTTGATTCCAGCCTTGGGTGACGCTTTGGCGCCAGTGACCCCCTTTCCATCCCAATTTCCTGAATCAAAAACCGACTCAAGAACTAAGTTGGTGGCACGCCGAATAAACGCTGCGAATCAAATTTCAGAGTTGAATTCGACGCTTTTGYGATCGAATGACAGAACCAGTGATACTTGAGTGTGCAGTTACTACTCCTCTGGGAGACCAAGGAAATTCTGCAGTGACACTCTTAAACCCTAATTGCAGAGCTTTTGGAGAATTTGGGCAAATTCACAGTTGGCGATAAATCAATAAGTCATTTCAGCCTAGCTTGGAGGCTCTCAGTGCCCATTTTTTCACTATTGCACAACCTCAGAAGTACTTCACCAAAAGTGGCAGTTGAAGAAACTCTACAGTCAATGCTCTCCAAGAAGCTTAATTACTTGTGTCACTCTTGCCCAACCGCTCGAGAACTGAGCTTGCAAGCTGGACATTGGAAGAAATTCTGAATTCAATTATGGGATCCCAAATCTCTAAGTTCCTTGTCTTCATTACAATTGGACAAMTTTTGGAGGATTTTGGCTAAAATGTACAGTCCTTTGACTCTCCACTCTGACTCTTAGTCGTTCCCTGCTTTCACTACCAYCACAACCCTTTCGAGCTTCAGCCCTTTGTGACTAATTAATTGTGACTAAAATGACAGTGCTGGCACAGACTCAGGGACGCGATTTGCAACCCTGGTGGGTACCGACCTGGTTTGCGGGTTGTATGACCAAAGCGCGACGTAGGACCATTTTAAGTCCTGCACCAAGCTCTGCAGCCACGCCTGCACAGGCGTGGGCTCGGAATACTGGAGCTGGTGCTGCCCGGCCATCGCTTGCATTTGGGAGTAGCTSATAGCGCAAGCAGAATGAGTTCAAAGTCCGTCCGGATTCTCAATTGATCGATCTCCAATTCTTGGTCTCTCCACTGCGATCGCTCAGCTGCACCACATTACGAGTCACTCTKGTCGAACGGCGAGAAGAAAGCAACGCGGATTGAAGATGACTGRTTGAGGTGGTRCTCGTGAGGCGTCTCCATGCGACAGTCACGAACAAYACGTATCAGGAAAACACAACGACACYCGCAAGCTCACTGCAAGCCGTCGGCGTYKGCGTCGTCAASGACAAATCGAACAACCCGAGCCGCATTCGCAACGCAATTCAATTCGCCTCCRATTCSAAATTCTTCGAAGCTAATCWATCAGACACGACTCGGAAAACTCCTAAACCMCAAAAAACCACTGTCCTCCCCTTCAATTCAACCAACCCGCCCACAGTTCTGTCTTGCAAAGCAATTGTGAGCGAATTCCCAATTCAATTCCTCAATGCAATACTCCTTGAAAACTGTGTCCAGAAACCCGAATGACCCCCAACCCGCGGCGTGAACCCAACTCCACTTACTTAACCAACACTCCCTTCGGTCTCCAATCAATCTGCCCCACTTCGAATCCCCACTCCCCACTTGCACTCACTCAATCCACTTGCACTCGAAGGCGCCTACCAATACGGATCCCGCAATGCACACAACTAGCGGCAGCTCCCACTTCAATGCACACACCCCTTTCAACGATCAAATTCAGATCCGCGCACGGAATCCACCTCAAATGAAACCAAGACACTCACGAAATGCAAAGTGCTTCTCTCGAGCAAATCTCAAGCGCTCTTCAAGCTGCGCTGCGCTGCGTCCCCCCCAATGTGGGTACTCTTCTCAAGAGTGGAGGTGGAGTYTATCCAGATCCTTGGAGGGTGGGAGAGCGAGACAGATGAGAATGAGACTGAGACTGAGCGATGGGTGYGTGTGGTTTTGTGAAGGGAGGAGTGGCAGAGACGCTGTAGACGAATGCCCAGTTTGTATTGGAATTACGCACGTGTCGAAATGAATCGGGCTTCTCCTTTTGGTTGCAGCTTTGGTGGAGCATTGACTGCGGCTCATTCGTCCTACTCATCATTCTCGAGGCCGGCTTTCCAGGGTTGGGACCCGCTTGGCGGTATCCGCTGCCAACGGGTGCCACGAAGCTGCTGAGCCGCACACAGGAAACATAGAGAAGCAACGAAACAAACGGTTTTCCGAGCAGTTGGGGACGTGGGGCACTCGGGCGAGGGTGTGGGGCGCCCGCTGTTGCTCACGAGACGGAAGTGTCGGGGACGCAGCTTTGCTTTTATTTTCTTTGGGGTGGTAGTCAGAGCGACTTTCAGTTGCACCCTTATACTCGGCGTAAATTATTGGGATTTTGCCATGTGGCGTGCACCTGGAGGATGAGAAAGCCATTAGAAAATTAATGAGGCYCTTGGAAGACCACAAGTTCCCATGATGTTCTTGAAAGGTTGCTCTTGGATGTGCCTATCAAGACTTTTTTTTAGGGGGGAGGGGGGAATTTTGCTAGCTTTAACAAATTCTACAAGTATTCCCACCATAACATAGTCTAGGTCCGACATTCTTCAAATGTGGATACTGGCTCTTCACAATATTCTCTTCACACTCGATCCTCATGAGTCAAGGGATAGCCTTGGAAATCACTATTCATCCTAAGTTTAGTTGCTTTACCTTTTACTCTACTTGATGAGTAGTCTTTCTCTTATTTATGGGTCGTGTTTGGTGAGCAACGATGAGGGACAAGGAAATTGAAGGCCCTTCAAAACCAAAAGGAAAATTTGAGCATGCTAAGTTGGGCGTGTGATGGTGACCATGCTCTAAYCTCTAGCTCTCACTAGCTTTGTCCCTCCAAAAATTGTGGCCATGTGTAGTGATGACAACAAGATGGACAACAATAGAAAAAAAAAGCGGTTTGGGAAGGAGGATGTGGATTTTGAGCTTTTGTGGCAAAATAAATTATTGCATGAGTTGAATCTAGACTTTGGATCTTCATATTTACAAGTTTCCATTTTCTTCCCATCTTTCCATAAACACATTTACAATAATCACAAAACACCAAGTGACTGGGCTAATTGCATCATTGAAGAACAGATAAAATTTGTTCTTTCAACATACTTGAATGTACGTCATCTATTTCTTGTGGCTCCAACAATAAACTATTGAAAAAATTCGTGTTCCACACACTGGATGTTGACTCTTTTACGTGATAATGGGCTCAACTTGCTTGCACTCAAAAATGGGAATGACCTAAGAGGACCATTTTGGAGCAGAATGCTTGACGACAGGGTCATTCGCCAGCGGAAACTTCAGYTTGAAATTCTCTTTCTCAAAGATTGTCTTTACAACARTGCAATAAAAGTCTATTGCCACGATAAGATGAGTTTGGATAAAAATTTGTGTAATGCACAATTATGCGGGAATGAAATAGATACTTCTACCTTATTTCAAATTCCCTAATATATTTTATCTACAATACTACTCTAAATCTTCTAAAAATATAAATTAGTGTACTATATTTCATTTTCAAAAGTATACATTCTCTAAAAGTATAAATTAAATTAGAGTAACATTTTTTATTACAAAAAAAAAAATTGCAGTTTGTTAATGCACTTATTACCAAAGTTATTATTGTTCCATTATATTAGTATGCTAGTCATTTCCAATCATTTACCGTATGCACCTATTGAATATTGATGAATCTTTAGCTTTGGCTATATTTCTACTTAGGTCAATAAAGTCAAGTTAGTAGAATTATTCCAACAAAGTTTCATTCATACAATATTATGAATTCTTCTTCTTTAGGCATAAATTATCTTAGTTTGTGGTGTAAACTCTAGTTTCAAAAAATCAAAAATGAAAGAAAATGAAGAATYAGTCTTCAATCAAGTTTCTTTTCATTATTGAGTTTTGTGTATRAAACAAACCAATTTGAATTGCAATGAATAAATAAAGAACATTGGTTTTTGGTAAATAGTCCTTATATCCATTTAGAAAGCATGATCAATGCCAAAGACAATTGGGACCATTTGGAAATTTGAAGAAACTTTGATGTGTCAAAAAAATATGAAGAAAGTAGGAACTTTCAAACATAGCTTTGATTACTAATGTACACACAATCAATACTAGCCCCTCATGTTGAGAGATTGTAGACTGGAGGCAAAGATCTACAAATGACAACTTTACAACACAATCATCACAAAGTTTAGAGCTTGCAGTTTGTCAATAGTTATCATGTGAATATGTGATTATTGTCATTTCATGGGTTTGGACATTAATATACTAACAATTTAGCGCATCATTACAATACGTTACTTTATAATTTATAGCATTGTTACAATAAATTACTTGCAACTAAAAGTAATACATTGTAACGATGCAATAACTTATAAAGTAATGCATCGCAATGATGCAATAAATTGTACATTAACGTGCTAACCCATGAAACAACAATAACCACATTATAACTACTGAAAAATTACAGATTTTGAACTTTGTGATAATGGCATTTAGATTTTGTTACTTTTAATAACTAAAGTTATTTTGATTAAGCCAAGAAGCAACATGCAAGTTTCAACAAAAAAAAAAAAAACTTACTCTAAATTTTGCATACTTACAACCTACAAGCAGAGGATTCCCATCATGACATGACATAGGCTTTTGCATATGATATCTATCAAAAAGGTTGGTTGAGACGTCTCTCGATGCATCAAAATCACGTTTGTCAAACAAATTAAAATTTGTATCTATCAAGCTAAAAAAAATGTCCGTAAACTAAACAACCTCTAAGTTGATCAAACGGCCTTTCTATTAGTTGGATAGCATGTCTATAAATCTTGACAGCTTGTTTGTCGAGTTAAACAACCTCAAAAGTTGTTGAGCCATTTGATCAAACAATCCTATCTTTCCAAATTGCTACTGTTTTCATCCAAATTGTATCAAGACAAACACTAGGGTTGGTGTTTGACATTCCTAACAACTTTGAAAAATTTGCTACAAGCATGTCTACTTTCAATAAATTCTATAGAACTTTATCATCTTCATGCACTAATGCAGACAAAGTAGCTAGTTTTTCCTTCTAAACTGCACTTGTGTCATTGGCTTTGTCAAGGATCCCTAATGCATTCCACCAATTTTGCCATGCATTGCCAACTATAGGGCACAACCTTGTAGCTTCTTAATGTATCCAATTTTTTACTACCTAGGGCAACATAAGCAACTACTATAGTTTGGATTCTAAACTTCTAAACATCGATTGTTTCAATGTTGTACTTTTCAAATGATGCCAAGGATCCCTAATGCATTCCACCAATTTTGCCATGCATTGCCAACTATAGGGCACAGCCCTGTAGCTTCTTAATGTATCCAGTTTTTTACTACCTAGGGTAGCATAAGCAACTACTATAGTTTGGATTCTAAACTTCTAAACATCGATTGTTTCAATGTTGTACTTTTCAAAGCCACTTCTGTAATGCCTATCTTTCCATTCTAACTACCCTTCACCAAATCAATCATTGCTTTAACACAAATCACATTTAAAAWTATGAATTGGGCATTGGTTTTTAGACGCAGCACTCCCATCACTAACACATGTGAGTAATCATCACGGCCATATAATGCATTTTATTTTTCAAAAATAACTTTTTAAACTCCTTTTTCTTGAAATAGTATATCTTTTGCAAATTTCAAGTTTCAAGTTTTATTAGGATCATAGATTGGATAACCTCTTGTTAAAATAGATGATGGATTGAAAATTCTTTCTTACATATATGAATGGCCCTCTTTCTGTAAAAATGATGAGAATGGTTTTCCATCGAAGGAAGCTCTACAAGCATGTCAATTGTAATCCTTGTCCATACGGATTTTTATGAGGATATGTCATTTTCATGAACCAAGAACTAAATTAATTTTTTCATTATTGTCACAATGCTTCTAGAAGACAGTCAATTTTCTAAGATTTCTTGACAAGTCTATGAATGTGATATGGTCTTCCATCAAACCATTTAGGATTGTGATGCAAAATCATACAAGGGTTTCTTGCAATCATCTTGTAAGGCTACAKGAATAGTGAAGACAAAAATTGACTTGTTCTACCCTAATCTAACAGCAAAGATTGTAATTGTCAAGGCAAAGAATAACATGGTATTTGAGAAAATCATTTTCATATGCAATAGGTAGTATTTCTTGGAATTGGTTGCCTCAATGAAAATCTTTGGTGAGGTTAGGATGAAAAATGGAAAAAATCAAGGAGTAGGCACTATTCCTTAGGAAAGAACATATGAAGATCATGCCAATCAACATGAAATGAGTAGATTGGAAGAGGATGAAAACTAGTGGACAAGCAATTGGTATGCCTACTCATGAGTATCACTTTCTCAACCAAGATACCATATCTCCAAGTGGAACTTTTCTATTCCATTGTCTGTAAACTTAACTTAAGAGCAGCCCCACAGCAACAAGGCCAAGCGCCCCACCAATAAACTTAACTTAAGAGCAGCCCCACAGCAACAAGGCCAAGCGACACTGCAAGTGTTGTGCACCATTGATCTTCTTATGACAAAGAAAATCAATGACACACAACGTTTAGCCCAATTCTCAACCTTGTTTTGTCAAAGGCTCTGCCAGAAAAGAGAAACCCATTTTGACATTTATAATAATAAATTGGTCTTGAGACCACCTCTCAATTCGATTCCTGCCTGGCTCCATAATTCGCAATTTCCTTGCCAAATCACAAATCCTCTTTCCTCAAAAGTAGAAGCTCCCTTCTTTCTTATTAGAGTTTGGAGATGCTCGCCAATCCGGTCTCCTCTTTTCTTGTGGATCAGCTTTGATTCTAACCCCAACTAGTACCTGTTTTGCATTTTTGCTTTTTTTTGGTTTTCTGGCCCAAATGATAAGGTAATTTCATTGCAAACTGCAGGAGTGAGGGGTAATAAAAACAACCAACCGCCAAAAACTGATGATAAAACTAATGTTTGGCATCCGAATCCAGGCAGCCGGTAGATTAGAATGACTGAACCGAGTCATCATCCTACAAGCACACATGATTATTAATTAGAGGTTCAATCATCTTCAGTTTCTAATATTAAATAATAAAAACATAAAATCAGCAAGCATAGACCTCCGAAGGGACACAGCTGTCTCCGACTTGTCGCCAACAATACCGCCAACGCCGCGAGAGTTCAACAAAAGCTGCAAGACTATCGGATTTCGTCATCGTTTTCACATGGTCTATTTAAGGACCTACGAACACCGGACACATGTCGACATGTCGACATGTCACTGGATTGTAGTACAGACGCCAGTATGCCACCCAAGTGCTGAGGACAGAAGGCGAAACCCAAAAGTTGTAGACACGTTTTAGAGGTAACCGACTGACAAAAACAGCAATTGCGTACACCAGGCCCACCAGCATGAGTGATTTCGGAGCACCTGAAACACATCAATACGCACGTGCTTTTTTTATTTTATTGGTAACCACTACTTAGAGAATAGTCACATGTTTCAAATGGGTCACCCCAAAATGGTCACATGATGATGGTACAGCACTGCCTTTCGGAGATGATTTTTTCCCTACGGTACAGTAGGAACACTGGCACGGAGTACTGAGGTAATATTTTGCAGAGCAATATATCGTGTCAACGAACTGGGCCCCGCAGGCTAGATTTACTGCTGGGGGAAAACGCAGGAATGTTTTCTTTTTTGCACAATTTTCTTTTTTGCAATTTCTGAATTTAAATTTGCAATCAGAGACCCCAAATTAGCTAGGGGGTTAGAGAACATACCCTAGTGTATACGGCTCAATATAGAGGACTTTTATTTATTTTTACCCTCAAACATTACCCTGCGGGGCCCAGTTCGTTGGCACGATATATTGCTCTGCAATATTTTTAGCCGTCTGCTGAGGTTTCTGTCATACACAATGAAAGTGAAACACAATAAGTTTTCAAGCACTTTGTGAACAAAATCACAGGAGAAAACCCAAAAAGCATTGTCAGTTTCACGGACAAAGCATGTTTGCAGTAAAGTTACACTGATTATTATGTTGGTGACGGCGTTCAATTTAGTGTCGCCTGCAACATTACCGGTAGTACCATCTAAACTTTACAATTTATGGTTTGGAGGGTGGAATTGTAGAAATAAGGATAATAATACAATAGAACACTATAGGGTACACGAATTTAAAATAATTTGACCACGTCACACGCACCGCTAGAGTAGCATGAATCAGTGCACTGGAATCTCTCTCTCTGGCTGGCTCACTCTGGTTTACTTTTAAATGGTCACGTTTCGTGTCTCAAAATAGAAATAAAAAAATGATTCAGGGTGTCGGTTACCCCCCTTGACCTCTTGGGGCTGTATTGAATCATACTTTTTCCCTCACCATCGAATATAGAAATTGGTAAATTAATGTGTGCTACCAAAAACTAACAAATTAAAAAATAAATAAAAAGCAGTATGCTAAAATAGGCACTGCAGCTTTCTGGAGGAATCCCCTCAAAGAGGGAAAAAGAAGGGTCGGCAACTGTAGCTCCTGGCTCCTTGGTTCTGACAAAAACCAGGTTCGTCTACAGGCTACAGGAACCCACATGTGATTCGTGAAATACCAATTTAAAATATAAAAAGGATGTATAACGAGTAATTAATGACCTTTTGCAGACCCTATCTATAATAGGCAATCACTAGTCCCGCTACACGGCTACAGTACAGTACWGTAGTTGTGAAGAATCTTGATAAACACACATGTGGGATCTCACCGAAGCCACTTGACGGACTTGACGGACTTGACCGACTTTCAATTGACATGTGCAGGTAAAAGAGGTTTGCCCGGTGTGGGTCCATTCACTTTGATTCGCGAACTTTAATATAAATAACTGAAGCTCTCCTCCTGCACAATTAACACATGCGGATATTTACAGGATGTTGGGAACTGGGAAACGAAGCTGCTAACGAAGCTGCGAATACTAGCCGTGTGGGTCCATTCATTCATGAACTTCTAACATAAATAACTGAGGCACCCTCTCCTCGTGCACAATTAACACATGCGTATTTTTGCAGGATGATGTGGAACGAAGCTGCTCACGAACCTGTCAATGCTGGTCGTCTGGGTCCGCTCATTCACAAACTTTTAATATGATAAATAGCTGAAGCCCTCCTCCTGCACAATTAACACATGCGTATTTTTACAGGCTGATGCGGAACGGAAGCTGCCGACGAAACCTGTCAATGCTGGCCGCGTGGGTCCATGCATTCCTGAACTTTCATTTAAAAAGCTCAGTGAGGCTCTCCGTCCTGCACATTTAACACATGCGTATTCTTAACAGGATGATAGGGTTCAAAGCTGCTAACGAACCTGTCAATGCTGGACGTGTGGGTCCGTTCATTCACGAACTTTAATATAAATAACTGAAGCTCTCCTCCTGCACAATTAACACATGCGGATATTCACAGGATGGTGGGAACTGGGACACGAAGCTGCTAACGAAGCTGCGAATACCTGCCGTGGGGGTCCATTCATTCATTAACTTTTAACATAAATAACTGAGGCACCCTCTCCTCCTGCACAATTAACACATGCGTATTTTTACAGGATGGTGTAGAACGAAGCTGCTCACGAACCTGTCAAAGATGGTCGTGTCCATTCATTCATGAACTTTAAACATAAATAGCTGAGGCACCCTCTCCTCCTGCACATTTAACACATGCGTATTCATTGACACGCTGACGATGAACGAACCTGCTAACGAACCTGTCAATGAACAGCCAGGGGCCTAACGCAGTCCAGAGGGGATTGATTGATTCCTGAACCTACAATGGAAGTTCCATCTCAAAGCTCTGTATTTTACCTTCTCTCCGTTGGATTCAAATTCCGATGTGTTATACACACGCTCCCGAAAATAAATTTCCTACAATTGAAGTTCTAATCTTTTCCCCAAACAGGAGTTCTGATTTAATAAATGAACGGTCAGTCACATACAAGAGAATCTCCTCGCCATCGTTAGGTGGTTAATGGAACCAAACATTTTACAAAATGCGGCTTAGATAGTACAATGTGCAACAGAACAGACTAAAATTTAAAAATTTTCACTCTTCTTCTGTCAAGAAGTAAATTAATGCAGATGGGGGTTAAACTTTATATAACAATAATCAGTGAACAACATGGCATTTGTCGGTCATAATTTAAAGAAACAAAATCGGTCGAAAGAAAGAATCCATGTGAGCTGTGCTCTGAAATACTCAACTGTGAGAGTACCACCTTGGTTCTTTAGTGGTGGGAGTGAGCTTGTGTTTTTTTTAGGATTAAATTGTTAGATTAGTACCTTGTTCAGATGATTTGCTGGTTCAGGGACTTGGGCTGGAAAGACTGGGGTCAGTGGGAGGACTACCACACCAGTCTGTGTTGTATATTGCTTTCTGATAACTGTGAATGGCCGCTGCCATGTTGCTCATTTGTTTGTGATAAAATTTCTTCGGATTCTGTCCATCATAACGATATTCTCAGGCACCTGTAGTCATGCAATCACCATGAGATTATTACAATCCAAAAATTTATGCCAATTGGAACGTACTTTACCACAAGGAGCCATCTTCAGAACTTAACGAGGGCACCGACTTTATGAAGAATTTAAATCTCCTCAAAAAAATCAGTTACTCAAACTGCGACCAAAAGTTAGGTGAAGCGCTTGCATAGTCTCAAACTCCATCGCATCATGGAATGAATATGGCAGTCTGATCAAGAAAAAACAATTTTGTTGCTTTCGTCAATAAGTGARAATCACACGRGAAAATCATAAGACATGTAAAACAGAGTACGGAGTGTTTCTCAACACGAAGGGACACTCACGAAATGATTTTGAAGAAAAATAAGAGTGACACTATAGTACGGCTAAGTGTTAGGGAAGCGAAGAGATTTTTCACATAAGAAATAAAGGAAAAAAAAAAAGGAGTAGTACAAATTTAATGAATCCAGTTCAGTAAACGGCATATAAAAGTAGAACATGCACCGGTGCTCGTCAGTTCTATTGTGCGTACCGAGATTTTAGCTCGTTGCAGAAACTCGAATCGTTCCTTGGGTTCTGCTTTGACGAGAAAACTTGATCCACCTTTGGCATACGCCATGCCAACAGACCTGCAAACATTGCAACAAATTTTGAGCCGAACTGAGCTTTGAAACCACCGCCGGGGCTTGAATGCATACTCCACGGGTGTGGTTTCGTGCCGATTTGATCAGAAATTCATGTTCTGTAGTAACCAAGATGCACTGTAGTATTTAAAAGAGAGTATTAATGGTCGGCTGCGCTAGATTTTCAAAATTGAGACCATAATTTGATTGCTTACACTATCACAAGAACCGAGCTCCAGAACTCCATCGGACCAGGATATTTATATGGCAGTCTGTTCAAAATAAAGCAACGCACCGGTGCTTTAGTCAAAACATGTGAAAAGAGAAATCATAAGAAATTGATATTACAGAGCACGGATCTGTTAATTTTCAAGCAAAGGTTTGCTCACATAAAGAATTTAAGAAAACACAGAAGTGACATAGTAATAAACATTCTGTTACTTCTATGTTTTGCTAACAAAGCAGTAATACTGAAATATAAACAACGTTTTGTTAACAAAGCATTAATGCTCTTCAGTTTTAGTATATGTACCGATATGAGCAACATGGCAGCGGCCATTCACAGTTACCGATATCCTGGCAGGTTGCAGAAACTTGGATTGCTACTTGGGTCCAGTTTTGTCGAGAAAACTTGATCCAAATATTCAAGCATCCAAATATTCCCATCTATCGCACTCGGCATGCCTCCATACCTGCAAACATTCCAAACAAGTAGTGAGCTTTGAAACCAAGTAAATAGCTTGAAACAAGTAGCTAGCTTTGAAACAAGTAATTAGTTTGACTGCATACTCGTTCTGATTCATGTGTAGTTTCATGTCCACTTGATCAGAAGTTCGTGTTCTGCAAAACCAAGCTGCACTGTAGAATCAAAACAGAGTATGGTCGGGTTTGCTAGATTATCAAAAACTAGAGATTTTCAAGCACCAAGTTTGGCTCCTAAAAACCTTCCAACTGACTCTTAGCAAGCAGACCCAAAGGCTGACCACGTCTAGCCAAAAYAAATTCTGTACTTGTAGCACTTCGGCGTCCAGGAAAACAGAGTTCATTATAATTGTCCAGATGGTAATTTTCTGCRAAAAGACCCCAGTTGAGTGTGTCGACATCTAAATCCTAGCATTAAAATCATAACAACAGTCTAACCTTGTAGATCTAGGGAGAAAAACGAGTTGTAAGTAAGGTACATGCACTCAGAATCGCCACTTAAAAAATGAATGCAATCTGTGCATTTTAGGTGGCGATTCTGGGAACACATACCTTCCAAAAAAATTTGCTGACACTGTTCAACTCCACACCAAGTGAACCGACTCATAACTGAAAAATAGAAAATCAAACTACAGTAGTGGAAAAGTTGAACTGTGAGGAGTGAAGAGAGCTCTTGCCCATTTCTGTTCCGAATTGGCAGGACTTGAACGTGGAGCTGGAAAATTGCTGGTGATTCCAACCTTGGGTGTTGCGATGGCACCAGTGATCCCCCCCTTTTCCAAGCTGAATTTCTGAAACAGAAACCAATTCAAAACTGAAGTAAGTTGCATGCCCAATGCAACTCTGAAAACAAATTTCAGAGTTGAATTCGAAGCTGGTGACCCACAGCAGGCGATAGAATGRCWGAAGTCACAGAMMCAGTGATTCTTGACATCCTGTTACTAATTCTATCCGTAGAACATAAAATCTTACGGGCATTTTACCACCAAGACTCGTAGTCCCCGTATTCACTAATACRAAAAGAAACGCTTGGAGARTGTTAGCAAAGTGACCAAAAAAGAAGAACATCAGYAAGSAATTTGACGCKCGRCACTCKTCGTTCGGTWTATTATCTATTGCAGAACCTCTGGAGAGCTTCGCCAATGTGGCAGTGGACAGAAACGCTGTAAGTATAATCCACCGGCAAAGCAACAGGCGTTTCAGAAAGCACAAACACCCTTCAAGTTCAATCAACCCAACTCACCGACATTTCTGGTCGTCGTAATCGTGAGTGAATTCGCAAATACACGCTCCCTGAAAGAAACTCAACCCTCAACCAATCTGCCGCTTGATCCAGACTCCCCACTTGCACTCCATCCTGGCGTCGCGCTAAATCAGCAAACGCGCCTCGTACTTGCACCACAATGCATACGCCTCGACGAGTCCAGAGCCGCTCCCCGAATCAAAACACACTCGGAACCGCAAAACACGACACGAAATGCAAACTATTTCGCGAGCGATCCCGAAAACCACGAACCGCACTCGCTCTCCGAATGTGTGGCTGCCAATTTCGGTACTCCAAGAGCGCAGGAGGTGATTGTAGAGTAGAGTTTGAACGACGGGACACTTCAGTTGGGGTTTGTACGGATATGTTGTGGGGAGAAAGGGGACGATGAGTGCTGTAGGCTCTCGTGTTGTTGTAGCTTAAAAATTGCGCAAGCTTCTATTGAAATAAGAAGCAAGAAAAACACGGCGATTGCTTCCATTGCAATTGCATAATAAATTTCTAAACGCGGACTGTGAGAAAATGGTACGGGGATGTGGTGATGGGGAGACAGAGGACGATGAGGTCTGTAGAAATTCCCGTGCAGTTGGAAGTAGAAATAGCGTACGTTTCTATTGCAAAAGCGAAGCGAGAAAAGAAACGCTGCCATTGCTTCCGTTGCTATCGATTGCACAAGCTATTTCTAAACGTGGTCTGTGGGAAAATTGTACGAGAATGCTGTGATGAGACAGGGGAAGGTGAGAGCTAGAGTCTCCCCTGTTGGTGTAGAAATTGCGCACGTTTCTATTGAACAATGAAGCAAGAAAAACATTGCGCGCGCTTCCGTTGCAATTGCGCAAAAGAATTCTAAACTTGGACCTGAGATAATGGTTTTCTTTTACGGCATGAGGWCAATTGCAATCCCGCACGTTTTTTTTCTGAAAAAGGATGCTCAAATTCTCACTTACTAACATAGGCCTGTCCCGAAGTCCAGACTCCAGACTCTCTAGAGCTTGCTATGTTTGACAGAGAATGGAAACAGGGGCCTTGAGGTCCGTGAGAAAAAAAACGACGAGGCATTTGGGGCAGGATTTGCGTGGAAAATTCAGGATTGTTGAAGAGAGGTTTGACGCACATGTTCAATTGTTGTGTGACTTTTGTTGTCGAGAGAGAGCAAGTTTGCTCGCTGGATTCGCTTTGGGCGCGGCGCAGGGAATCCGATCGTCTGGGTGTGTTTGTCGTCGGGGAAACAGTGCAGCACGTGGGTTTTTTGCGAGACAGCGAGACGAACAGAGTCAATAGACGACGTGGAGCCTTCTTTCCTCTCTCTTTCTCTTTCGCCTTCTTTCTATATCTTTAAGTGTTTTCTTTTTATCTTTCTCCTATCTTTCTCTATCTTTCGCCTAGGTCGGAGTATCTCTTTCTCTTTGTATTTCTTTCTCTTCTCCTTTTTCTCTACACTAAATAGTGAAATTAGGTTGCCTTTACAATTAGGTTGCCTTACCCCAAGAAAGTTACTCTATAAGCCATCAAAGTCAACAAATATTTCTACAAATACTTCCCATTCTACACATGGAGGTTCATGAGTCCCAACTCCATCAATAACTAATTCAAAAATAGTGCATTCTTGTACATGTATAGTAAATATTTATATAGTGTGGAATTTTGAGAAATTAGTGAGGGGCAACCTACTTTCACTATTCAGTGTAGACAACATAACCAGTCCTCATAGCAATTAGCACTCTTGATTGCCACATGAGTAGTATGCAGCCCCTCCCCCAAAAGTTACGCAGGCAGTGATTAGAGACTCAGAGATGACAACAACCTCCCCAAAAGTAGTCTTCTCCAACGGGTGAGAATTTTTCAACACGTATGGAGATGAAAGTAAAAAACCTATCCGTTCACCACGCTAGTACAATGTTGGGCTTCATGGACAAACCTCATAACCAACAAAACAACTTGAAACACATTTTGGGGATGGCCACAATTAACAGAGTGAACATCACTTACGAAATATAATTTTGGATACTTATTTAACCCCTTAACCCTTAAATGACACCGCTGACGTTTTGTGTCTGATGAATGGCAAAGAATCTTTCCTTGTAGGACAGAAACGCAATCATTCATCCTCGGTATTAATGGTGGAAAGGGGAGATCTTCTACAATACTTTTACTTCCAATGAATATATTTTTCTTTTTCAAAGTAGATGATGTCACACGATATCAAAATGCATGATTTACACGGCCACCCGTCCGACCTTCATGGGTTAACCTCTAAAGGACCAAGGCATTTTCTGGCTCAAAAACCACTAAAAACTTTCATGTCTGTTGCATTCATCCAAGGAACCAAACTAAACATTTTTTTTGTAAATCTAACCATAGGATCTCATACTTCACTTGTCATAGAGCATGTGATAAAAATTTCATGAAGTTTGACCGCATAGATTAAAAGATATGAGAATTCAAAGTTGAAAACAAAAGCTTTTTTGAACTCTGGTTTGCAATTTCAGATGACATTGACGGCCATTTGTGGAAATTTTTTGCACTACAAATCTTGAGTTTAAATTTTTTTATGTTGAGCATTTGAGTTGAGAATCAGGGAAAAAAATATTTTTTCAATCTTTCAAAAATTGTTAAGTAGAAGTAGGTCCAAGATTGAGCAAAACACTAAATTGGTAATAGCTCTAAGATGGAATTGAAACACCAAAATCCCAACGGTAAGATTGTTCTTGCAAACAAATTTAACTCTATACAAAAAGAAAAATTGAAAAATAGTAAAATTTGCATTCAAAAATGGATCCTACTAGTTATTTTTTCAAGAACATACTTAGATAGCCCGAAAAACAAGATTGTCCATAACTTTCTCAATATTAGTCCAAATAGAATGAATCAAAGCTTCAGATGTAGACAAAAACATAATCTCTGAGAAAAAAATTAAAAATTAAAAAAAAAAAATTTGTCTTCTTTTTGTTCTGCCTGACGATTTGCATTTTGGACATAGGGTAGCATAACTTTTGCTCTCGGGCACCAATTGAAATAAAAATTACATTTTCATAAAGCTAATGTGATTTAGTACCTTCAATAAAAGTTTCAAAAAATAATAACAAAAATTGAGGTCACACAAGCTTGCCCAAAATCCTTAGTGTCCCTCGTATGGACTTTGGTCCTTTAGAAGTTAAGGACCAGAAGTTCAAATTTTGAACAATAAATGAATGCAAATACATCTCAAGCACATGAAAACAAATTTTTTTCATCATCAATCTTGTCAAAGATTCTTCTACTAGTTCTTTAATCCCTAAAGGACCATTTGTCCCTTTGGAAGACAAAGAAAATTTTGGGCAGCTACCTACAATCTCAATTTTTGTTTTGATTTTTTGAAACTCTTTTTGAAGATATTAAAACTAATTAGCTTCATGACAATATAAATTTCTTTTTAATTGGTGCCCACGAACAAAAGTTATGCCCCCAAACAGCTCCAAATAAGGGAGAGGAGAGAGAGGTGGTAACAAAAAAATATTCAAAATTTTGACTTTTAAAAAGAAAAACATTTTTCTCATAGACTATATTCTTTTTTACATGGAAAACTTTGGTTCATTCCATTTGGATTTGTTATGAGAAAGTTATGGACAATCTTGCTTTTGGGGCAATTAGCCAGTAGCTTCTTGAAAAAATAACTTGAAGGATTCATTTGTGAATGCACTTTTCACAATTTTAAGACAAAAAAAGTTCCACATGGTTTAGTTTGAATGCCTGAACAATCTCACCGCTGGGATTAGTGCATTTTAATTCCCCTTAGAGATAATAATAATTTAGATTTTCCTTCTATCTTGTACGTGCTCCTATTCAACAATTTTTTATAGAATAAAATTTAAGTTTTTTGAGTTTTTTTGTTTCCCTTGATTTCCAACTCACTTCTCCACCATGAATATTTAAAGCTCAAAACTCTATAGTGCAAATTAAAGTTAAGAAGGTTCCAAGTCAAATACTCTAGTCCCGCAATGTGTTGCAGAACTTGTTTTTTTTTCCACTTTAAACGCAGATATCTTGCAACACATTTTGATACTAGTTGATTATGGTTAGATGTGCAAAAAAAACAATTTCCAAATTCTTTTACTTTTTGCTACAGAAATGACAATTTTGAGTGTTTTTTCATAGAATTTTTTTTGGTCTTTCAGGAATTAATTAGCACCAATGAGAACCAACATTTCTAGATTGGCTTTCTTGTAATTAGTCAAGAAGCTATAGCCGTGTGTATAGGAAGGGCTACTTCTGCAAGGTGCTATTTCCATGGTAGAAATGGTCAGATGAACTTAAAAATAAATGTAGAATTATGGATATTTTTTTTCTTGATAAAGTAAGACTTGTGACATGCATGGAAGTTGAGTACAATACACATGGCTATTTTTGGTCATTTGCAATGACCCCAATTGCTAAGTGATAAAGGAAAATGTGAAAATAGGAGCAATTTTTTTCATAGACTGAGGGCAAGTAAATGTGGTCACTTTGGAATTCACTTGAATGCTCATATGTTTCAATTGTTTTGGTGTCTAGTTTACTTTTCAGCAGAACATGAATCACATGTAGAACTAAAAACTCACTAACAAGGGAATTAAATCCTTCTTGCAATAAACAAGATTGTCCAATTGCAGTGTTAGTATTTTACACACAATACCAACATACAACCACATTAGTAGAACAAGTTAGTCAAAACAGTAACATGAAGCCGTAGAAGTCTTGACTAAAGTTGATGATGCTTGTAGTCTCCATGTCTTACACTCCATTGACTCCAAGTAAGCAGCTCAAAGCACATTCTAGCACTAGCAATGTTGAATGTCAAGAAAATCCTTTGAAATTGACATGCAAAGCTAGCATAATCTCATGAAAACTAAGGTATGTAAAAAGTGGAGGATACTGATGATTTAGTTGAAGATTAAGTATTTCCATGGCGGCCAACCTTCATAGCATTTTTCCAAGACTTTAGAAATTTCAAGGTTGAAAAACACCTCTCTTCTTCAACAGAGCCCAATACCATATAACAACCAATCTTAGCTACTTTAAAGTACTCTAAAATCAAGGGGCCCGAGTGCCATGATTGAGATAGGTTGTACCACAGCTTAATCGTGGGTTTAACATATATAGAAGGGCGGTGCACGTGCAGCCTTAATATTTGCCTTCATGGTGACTTTAAATAATCTTTGTTGATTGTCCAATTTAGATGTTGAGAACATCTCAAAAGCGGTGTAAGACCTCCCCCCATCAATCAAAGGCCTCCCTCCATTCAAAAGCTTGGCATGACATTAAAAGTTTTTGAGTGTTAAGTGTTGAGCAAAACTTTCTTTAGCCCTCTCCTATATTGGGGATAAATAATCTTGAAGGCGTTAAATAACTCTTGCTATGGAAATAGAGCCTATATACCTGGGAAAATACGGGAATTTAGAGAAAGAACAAATTGTCATTGGTGTGGAGAGACAGGTCATATAAAAAGTACTTGTTTTAAGAAACAAGCTTTTGATAATACTAGAGATAGAACAACTAGCCCATCCTATCAACCCAATCCTATTGAAACACCAAGTTTTAAGGCAAATAAACAAATTTTAGTTCCCTACGATATAGATTTTGAAAAAATATCTTGGAAATTGAAAATATTAGGAGGACCTAACACCCCCTTGGAAGAATTGCATCAACTTAGAACTGCTATAAATTCCCTAAGAACAAACCAAAATTATAGGCAAAATCTTTGAAAATGAAGCAAAATGAATTATTAATTTCCGTGGGAAGCGCCAGAGGTAGTAGAGGATCTCTATTCAGGACCCTGTCTATTTATGGCCCTTTTTTGTTTATATAAAAAGGTATATCATGGACAAGGATTCCAATTAAGTGGAAACCACATAAACGACAGATAGTTAAAACTTAGAATAGAAAATTTACCATTAGACATCAAAAGAATTATGTTTAGTAAAATTTGGGAAAAGTTAGAACCAACGAAAGGATTTATAATAAAAAGAGGTGGACTATTGTTTGATTTTTCTTTATACTATCTAATCAGTCAATATGTTTTCATTTATGGACCAATGAATCCGTCAGTGACGCCACTTATTCCAAATTTCATGTGTAAAGAAAAGATCAACCCGTTAAGCCCACCATTTAGTCTAGTTTGCCCGACTAGTTTTAGTTATTTGCGTTTGTAGTTCATTATCCCATACTGGTTGTCACCCTAAAGATCGTTCCCTATAAGTACCCACTAGAATTGATAAGGGATAACTCGGGAGCATTGGGAACACATTACCCCAAAGTTGTGATAACGTGTCCCCAGTGTTTCCCTGGTTTTGTCCTGCAAAATGAAAAGAAATTCTTTTTAAACCTATGGACTTTCTTAGATGTCAGATCGAACTCCGGATCAATTGCTAAAAGAGGCCGCTAAAAAGATAGCAAACTGGAAAAAAACAAAACATAGGAGGAACCCAACTGTTTATATTAATCTTTGTTTTTTTCCTCCTAGACTTCCTCACGCTAGGATACCTTCTAGCCCAATAGAAGCAAGTACCTCAGAATCTATAAGACAATTTCAAACTTTAATAACAGATTCACAACAAAACGAGATTCAAAGTGAAATTGCAGAATCTGATATTGACTTTGAGATTAGCTCTACAATACTCCTAGGACTTGAAAAATCTACTAGGGATGAGGAAATAGGACAAGGAACACCTATTGAAGACACTACTTCTTCCTTAGATATAATTGATCGTGCAATCACACCAATTCCTGAATTGTCTGTAAATCAAACATTAGTCTACTCTCCAGATAATTTGCCAAACATTTCAACTGGTTTTCCAATATTTGCGTCAGTTGAATATTTGTTTTCTACATCCAATCCCCAACCTTTTGAATCCAATGTTATACTCACTGAATATTTGAGAAACACTTGGAATCAAAATGGACGAGGTGTATCTGAAAGATTAGAATCAAGGGTGAATGCAAGAAAGACTAGTACTATTTTGAGTCACAATTCGAATTGCGGAGTTTCCATCCACTAGAACTTTTGAAGTATGAGACCAATTAACTTGAGACTTTTATTAGAGATGTCTTCTTTGATAGCAATCAGATTCATCATTTTTTAGAAATTTTAAAAAATCATTTTATATTTAAATTTCAACTTAGCTAATTTGTCACGATTTGCAGTTTARAGGTTTTTAGTATTGGGGAGTGCCCAAAATTAATGATCTAGAGCTGAAATGTTTGTGGTCTATTTCCACACTAGGTGGGCATGCATCCACCAAAGGGAATTTAAAAAAACATTATTTTATGTCCTTTACATGCGTGCTAACGGGGCTCTCCTGCGAGCGTACTTCTGAACATTCAAGATGGTTTTAAGATCATTATTTTGGTGAAATCTCTTTATCATAAAGTTCTCCCAAATTGACAGTTTTTATTTTTTTTTAAAATTACATTTCCTATTTTCTACAAATTAAAACATCAAAACACCTATTTCCATGAAATTTTGCACTTTTCTAGTTCTCCTACTTAGAGAATTTTCCTATGCTTTTCCTTTATAGGATACCTTCTTCTTACAGGTGCATACATTAAATATATTTTTCACATTTTTTTAAAATTGTTTTTTTAATTTTACAGTACTCCCGAAAAAAACATGAGTACTATGCCAAACGCTACAAAAACGGGTGGGTCTTTCTTGCAATCACCCTCTTATTTAACTCCTATCCAAGGTAGTAGAAGAAATTCTAGTGCAAACTCTGTTGGTTCAAATTCACCAGAGACTCCACCATATTTAGACATACCTATAGAACAATTTGTGAATTATCAGGAAAATATTAACCCATTTAGTTTCCAAAATTCACCATATCAACCAAATCTAAGTGCGTATCAATCTTCCATACCCTTACCAATAGAATCAGATAGTTCAAATTTGGAAATTGAAATACTAGTATTTGAAGAAGATACTTGGTTAGAAGATTACACTATGACACAACCACGTCCTTTAAATTTAGTTCATTTACCACAATATAATGGTCAAGCGAGCTCAAACCTTGATTACCATTTAAACCTTTTTAGTATTGTTTGTGCGGCAAATATGATTCCACAGGCTAGCTTTCTTAACACTTTGCCTACTATTCTAATAGGTACCGCACAAGAATGGTATCAGACTAATGGTCCATTCCTAAATTGGAATGCATTGAGAGATGCCTTTCAAGCAAGATTTAGGCCATTAGCCTTTAGAGAAAGTTTACAAGAGAGATTAAGAACTATAAGAATGGCAGTAGGTGAAAGTATAAATAATTATTATGATAGAATGGAGTATATTTTGCAACGCTGGACAGGTCATGGGATTCCAGACACCTATTTAACTGGAATTTTTGTGGGTGGATTATATCCCCCGGAATTCAAAATAGCGATAAAAGAGAAGAATCCACCTGACCTAGTCACTGCAGTGCAATATGCTAAGCAATATGAAGAGGCTAGAATAGGGGAAGAACAATTGGGAAMTATTGATCCTAGTTTATATCCGTCAAACATGATGTATTCTCAAATTGGAATGCCAAACCCAAATTATCAAACTATGCCAATTAAAAATTATATGGCCCAACCTACGGTTGTGGTAGCAAAAGTCCATGAAATTAAAGACACAAAAACTGATTTAATGAATAAGTTAATAGAAGAGATGGCTGATTTGAGAGTACAAATTACTAATGCACCCATAATAAGGGGTAAGTCAACCAATACCTGAACTAATGTTTGGTGTACAAATTGCCAAGGACATGGCCATTTACCCTCGGAATGTCTATCACCATATAAAAATCAACGTCCACGTTGTAATTTTTGTAGTGGAAATCATCCTACTGATAAATGCTGGAATTTAGCATCAATTAAGCAAGACTTACAAGATATGAAGCAAGTCTTGCAAATTGATGATAATAAACCATGGGTGAATAAAACAAATATTAGTAAAAGACCATTTCAGAGATCTAATAACAATCCACCTCCTAGACCCAATGACAATTGCTCATGTTGGAATAATAATAATTACAATGAATCCCCTTCAAATTCATGAAACTATAAACCAATGGAAAGGAGAAAGGATTTGAGATGTTATAGATGTGGTAAATTAGGCCACTACGCCAATGAATATCCTAACCCAAGAAAACAAGTAGGATACACACTTTGGCGTGGCAGATGTAGGCAAAAAGGACATTTACCAGAAGATTGCACTGCCTCACCTAAGAAATTTCCATCATCGGATAGAGACTACCCTAAAAATAAGCAAGTTCAATTTCAAGAACAAGACGATTCTAGACCTTCTAATCATGTCTTCCATATTTTAAATCGTAAGTGTCCAGAAGATGTTTTTGTTGCAACTAGAGCAACCAAAGCCAAACAAATTCCATTAAAAACGCAAACCACGAGTGAAAGTGAGGAAACAGTAAAGGAAACCCCAATACCTTTAACAATAGCCCCAATTATTGAAACGGATAAAATACCATTAGAAACACCAAACCCAGATTTAGTTCATCCTAATAAGGAAATGACATGGAAAGAAAGACAGGAAAAATTTCAAAAAAATTACCCAAACCCAATCCTGTCCCTTTACCAAATTTTTATTAAATTCCTGCAAAGAGAATAAATTTGAGACCTACCAATCAAAGTTCACCAAAACGAAGAGCTCCACGTACAATGAAATTAACAGAGGGAACATTTGGAGCCCTATAATGTTTTAGCCAACCTTGATAGGATACAACCTCTAATTAGTATGAAACAACTATTAGCAATATCCCCTAAATGTAGGAGTGATTTAAGTGCATCTTTATTGAGAAAGAGGCCCAAGGTTTTGGAAATTCATGAAATTTTTAAAGATCCTGGAGCTCCCACTATAGATGTAATGATAGATGGGACATTTATTGAAAATGTTCAAGTAGATAGTGGGTCAAGTGTTAATCTCATGACTTTTGAAACCATTGAAGAGTTAGGATTAACTACTATGATCCCAACCCCATTTATTCTTAGAATGGCTGACCAGAGTAGGGTTAAACCTCTAGGAATTTTAACTCAAATTGAAACCACCATTGGTGGAATAAATTATAAAATTGATTATATAGTCTTTAAGTTAATGGAATCAATTTTGTCTTATCCCATCTTGTTGGGGAGACCGTGGTTGTATTTAGCAAAAGCACAAGATGATTGGGGTAAAGGATCGCTTACAATTGAAAAATGACAAAATAAAATAGTCCTACCTCTCTTCCCTACATCTTACCATGGTGAAACCCAAGAAGAAAATAGTAATATCACTTCAGAAAATGAAACAGAAAGTGAAAGTGAAATAAAGAAAACCCAGAAAATAAATAAATAAATACCATACCAGAGTTTAGGTTTTGAAGAATATTTTACACCATTAGCTCAAATTGACGATTCAGATGATGCCATTGTGGCTTGGGAAAATTCCGAAGTTTTAAATGTAAGTGTAGAAGAAAATTTAGAACTTGAACCTAAATTCGAGTCTGATTCAAAAGAACTAGAAGATATGTCTGATTACCATGAAACTACACCTTTACAAAAAGAGGTGTTTAAAGAATCTTTAAATACACCTTGTAGTATAGTTTTTACATAATTCAATTCTTCAACCTCCAGGAACTCTTCTCTCATGGAAGACTCAAAAGGTGTTAAGTTGTGGCTTAAGCCAGGGTTTTTTTTCTGGCGATTTGGTGCAAAATTGCACCAAAAATTTATACCTAGCACCAAAGCCTATAGGAAATTTTTAGTAAAAATTTGGATGAAATCGCCAAAAAACTTCAAGTTGGTGCAAATCTTGGATGAAATCGCCACACTGTGAATGAAAATAGAATTACAGATACGCAGTATCACATTTTCTATCCAATATGTGGATGAATGTTGAAACTTGGAGCACCACCGTAACATTTAATATCGCCACTTCACCACTTCATGGAAAATGAAAAAAAAAACCTGGCTTAAGCTATACATAATTGAAGCAAATTGATAAGAAGATGACTCGCCACCTGCAAGTCAATACTAAAAATTGATTGCACCACTTGTGCAAACTAGATAATTTGCTACACTGTTCACTACTTATGAGCTAGCAAATTGACACATATTACAACACACCAACAAGACACACAAATTGTTTTTTTTTTATAAATATGTTTATTGATAATGTCTGTATACAAGTTAACTCAAGAAAAACTATGAGTCTAATAGCAATGGATACATAAGCGAGAAAAAAGAAAAAATCAACTAGACTTAAAGTCAAGTGGGAGTAATAGAAAGACATGTCTATTCATTTAAGTTTCTTCCTATCTACTTGCCCTACTTCAAATCTTTTCATTTAGCCTATTTGATATCTAATCTTGTAAATTGTCCTTTTATATCGATTATTAGCGGATTTATCATGGTCCAATGGAAATACAATCTATTAGCTACTCCTATTTACACTAGAAAAAGCGAATAGACAATTGAAAAATTCACGTGACTACACACCTTTACAAGATATGAATTTAGGAACAAAGGAAGAACCCAAACTTATTAAAGTTCATTCCAAAATAACTAAAGTTGAATTTGAATATTGGCATAATTTCTTCAAAAGACATAAAAGCTCTTTTGCATGGAATTATACTGATTTAAAAGGTGTTCCATCTGAAATTTGTCAACACAAAATAGTGCTAGAACCTGATGCAAAACCTGTTAGACAAAGACAATATAGAATGAATCCTAAATATTTTTTAATGGTCAAGGAAGAAATTGACAAGCTTTTAGCTTGTGGATTTATCTTTGAAGTACCATGTAGTGAATGGGTTTTTTCAATTGTCGTAGTTCCTAAAAAGAATGAGAAATTGCAAATTTGCCAAGATTACCAAAAATTAAATAGTGTAACTAAAAAGGACCATTTTCCTTTACCTTTCATAGATACACTATTAGATGGTGTCTTGTTGTAAATTTGTTCATAGTATAAAAACATATTATAATATGTATTGTTGAGTAGCTTCATGGTGACGCTATTTTGTTGAATAACTTCAAGATGACTTTTCGTGGAGGTACATGCCATCTATTTAAAAGGACGGCTTTGCTTTAGAGTTTCATTAAAATTTATTAGTGATATTTGTTTTCCACTTTATAGTCAGAATGTCGAACTGGAGGGTTTTTTCAGAGTCCCAAGATGAAGAAGAAGAATCGCACCCTGGATTTGAATTTTCATTGTCACAACTACCAAATCAACTTCTTCTGCCGCTAAGTCTTGCGCCGCTGTATGAGCGTTCATAAGAAGAAGCTGGGCCTTCTCGACCGCCAAAGCAACCTCGTGTGGAGCGGCGATGGCACGGGAATCTTCAACGTGACGCTCGGGCATTGGTGATTTTGTTGCAAGTTGGATGTGTTGAGTCCGGCAGCCAAGATGTGACATTTGAAGGATGTTTTGAAGGTCTCAATGTCAATCAGTATTACTGCATGATGAAACCTATTGAAGGAAGTAGTGGTCACCATCGTTGGTTAGAGGGTCTAATAAATCCTTTAACGAAGGCGGGTCGTGTTAATTACATCACTGCGACTATCAAGCGCATTCTTCAGTTCTTGCAGATGGAGTAAATTAGCCTTGGAATTCTAGTTTTTTAACTTTAGTAGGTATTGGTTTAATATTGGTACTTCAATCCATATTTGAAGTATTTTGTTGAAATTATTTTGTTTGGTTGTAATTGTAGAAAGAAATAATGAAAATAGTTTGGACTTTGAAGTGATTTTCCTTCTAAATTAAAGATAAAGATATAGATGTGGAACCAAATATGAAGGCCACTAGGTGTAAGTTGGCTTTAAAAGGGAGTTAAGGACTGATGTACACTTGTTTAGGTGGGGCAAAAGGTGTTGGAAAAGGGGAGGAAAAGATGGACACTATTCATCTTCTCTCCCAATGTTGTTTTGGGAAAACCAAATGTTTGGAGACCCATTGTGTTGTGAGTTTGAAGTGTTTTGAAATGAAATTCATAGATATTGTGTATCATAGTTTATAGTTTTCAAATTGGTCTCACTTGCTTGATTTGGAGTTGTGAAGCAAAAGTTGTGCTAGTTTGAGTAGAGTGAGGTTTGTTGCCTTTAAAATTAAGAGGCAGAGACTTTAATTGACCATAAAAGACGGACATGTTCTTGTTTTGCAATGAAATTTAAAACAAATGTAGGAAATTGTGTTAGCTTTTCATGAAGCTATCATTCGTTCTGTTTGGAATTTTTATGAGAAAGTTGTGAGTGTGGAAGCGAAGGAAGGTCTGCTGCCTTTCCCTTCTCAAGGCCGAATCTTTGGATGGCCATAAAAGTTGGACAGAGTTTTAGAATTGTTTAAAACTTGGAAAAGAAGTAGATGATTGTATTAGCTTTCCGAAATGCTATCACGTAGTTCATTTGGAGTTGTAGATCAACGATGACACTCATTCAAAGTTCAGCTTGGAAGTTGGAGATGGAGTTGGAGTTGAAGAAGTTTTGAAGACTTGTGTGTTTGTGTGTGTGGCTTGTGGCTTTGTAAAATTCATTTTATTGTTGCGGGCAGTTTGATTTACACCAACACTAGTCTCATTTTGTATTGTGGATGCAACGAAGTGGGGTTAATTGCCCACATGGTCGAAACTTTTATGTTGTTCCCACTGGTGAGGCAATTTTGCTGGTCACCGTGGGTTTGAAATTTAGGATCCAATCCCTCAGATGGCTTAGCTCGTGGTCTGGCCGTCCCGCTTTACACGTCCGAAGCTCGTGGTTTCTTATCACCCTACCTTAACTTTTGGCCTTATAGAACCACCACATGATAGGTCAATGGAAGATTGAAGTGAAGATCAAGCGAAGATTGAAGTGAAAACCAAATAAAGATTCGAGTTTTTTTACTTGCCTCTCATCTACACTCACAACCTGCAGCCAGACACCCCGTGTGTTCCCTAAGCGCGCTCCTCTTTACCCGACAACAGAGTAGCCGGACATGAATGTTATTTTTTCATGGACAGATTCTCTGGATATAATCAAATCCAAATTGCCCAAATCTATAGATTACTAACGGCATTTACAACTGGTTGCGGTATTTTTGCCCATACTAAAATGCCGTTTGGATTATGTAATGCTCCTGCAACATTTCAAAGGTGGATGACTATAGCTTTTCAAATGTATTTAAGAAAATTTATAGAAATCTTTCTAGACGATTTTTGTGTTTACAGTACTAAAGCAAAACATGCAGAATGTCTAGAGAAATGTTTTGTCCAATGTGAAAAATTTGGAATCTCTATAAACGCTGCTAAATCCCAATTTGTTGTTCCTTTTGGCAAATTGGTTGGGCATATTGTGTCTAGCCAAGGCATAGCCACTGACCTAGATAAAGTTGCAATAATAGTGCAATTACCCCAACCCAATTGTATTACACATGTTAGAGCCTTTTTAGGACATGTAAGATATTATAGGAGATACATTTACAAGTATGCCAATATCCCAATGCCGTTAACCGCATTATCTAAAAAAATCTGACACTTCCCCTATTTGGACAGAAGCCCGTACCAAAGCTTTTGAAACATTAAAACACAAATTAACTACTGCCCCTGTTCTAATTCCACCAGATTGGGACAAGGATTTTGAAGTATATGTTGATGCTTCAAATGTTGCTATAGGAAGTGTCCTAAGTCAAAAGGATGAAAAAGGCCATGATAGGCCAATTTATTTTGTAAGTCGCCAATTGGCTGCTGCCAAAAAGAATTATACTGTAACCGAAAGGGAGGCCTTAGGAATGATATTTTCGGTACAAAAATTCAAACATTACTTATTGGGTTATAAATTTGTTTTTCATGTAGACCACGATGCCTTAAAATACATGATAAATAAACCCCAATTAAGTGGAAGAATCGCTAGATGGGTATTATTAYTATAAGAATTTAATTTCACCATTCAAGTAAGGCCCGGAAAGAGTCATGCTAATGCTGACCATCTTTCACGTATAAGCCCTGAATTGGGGGGTAGAACCCATTAATGATAATTTTCTAGATGCAAATCTATTTCACATTGATGTCGTTCCTACCGAATATGCAAAAATAATCCATTATTTATTAACATGACAATTTCCGTTAGAATTCACAGACAAACAAAAGAAAAAGTTAATGTATGAGGCAAGTCCTTACACTTTAATAGAAGAAGTTTTATATAAAAAGGGTAAGGATGGACTTCTTAGACGCTGTATTAATCCAAGTGAAGTGCCATTAATCTTGGGAAAGATGTCACAGTGATGTTTGTGGTGAACATTTTGCTGGTTTAGTTATAGCCCAAAAAGCTTTACAGTTTGGATATTGGTGGTCCACTATGTTTGCTGATGCTGCGGCATTTGCAAAGAAGTGTGATCCATGCCAGAGAGTAGGAAAGCCTACTCCCACAACTTCTATGCCTCTAACTTCTATTTTAGCCCAAGTTCCTTTTGAGAAATGGGGTATAGATTTTGTTGGATCCATTAATCCACCAAGTAGAAATGGTAGGAAACGATATATTTTAGTAGCAACGGAGTATGTTACAAAATGGGCAGAAGCCCTTGCTATCAAAATAGATGCCAATATTGTTGCGAAATTTCTCTATGAAAATATTATTACTCGTTTTGGTTGTCCTAAAGAATTAGTAAGTGATAGAGGAACACATTTTCTAAACGATACAATTGCTAAATTAACAAAAAAATATCTAATTAAACATAGGAAAACTAGTCCCTATCACCCTAGGGCAAATGGACAAACCGAAAAGACTAATGGTATTCTTTGTACAATAATCACAAAAACAGTCCAAGGATCCAATAAAGACTGGGATGCTAGAGTATTTGATGCTTTGTGGGCATATAGAACAACCTATAAAGTAACTACAAAAAGTACATCTTTCCAATTAGTCTATGGTGAAGAAGCCATTTTCCCGATAGAACTTGAAGTTCAATCTTTGAGAATAATTGCAATAGAAAATAGATTGGAAAACGAAGAATCATTAAAGGAATGTTTTGCCATGTTAGAAAAATTAGATGAAACTAGAAGACAAGCATTTTTAAACATGAAATCTATACAAAATAGAAGAAAATCTTATTATGATAGCAAATTGGTTCCAAAGAAATTACAACCAAATGATTTAGTACTTTTGTATGATAGTAGATTCCAAAAATTTCTAGGAAAATTCAAAATAAGGTGGTTTGGACCTTATAAAGTTTTAAATGCATATCCTAATGGGTCAATAGAAATTCAAGATTTTGCTGGAAATAAACATGCAACTCGTTACAATGGCTATCGCCTAAAATCTTACATAACTTGAGGACAAGTTATGGGTTAAGTAAGGGCAGGCTACAATAATAGAATAAATTAGCAAAAATTTAACAATAATTTTTTTTTTACCATCATAACAAAAAATAATAAAATATAATTAGTTATAGGAAAATAAATTTTATAAATAAAAGTTAAAGACGAATTGACAAGAGGAATACTAGAAAAAGTAAAGAGCTAATAATGGGGATAAGTAATAAAGGAACAAATTGTCAAAGAATATTTGTAAAATCTGGATTTGGAAATTAGTCCAAGCATTAAATACGAGTATTTAAAACAAAATCGGGAGTAACCTGGTGACTGGCTGGGTAGGTTACCAAGCCTTCTTCTCGATTCCGTTTCAAACAACTCGTTGTTTCTTGGGCGGAACAAATTGTTGTAACAACCAGTCTTGTTGTTAGACCAAGTTATTTGTGTGTTTAAATTGTTATCGTGGCACTCAAGAACCAGTTGTTGGGAGTGATTCGATTAGAGGTATGCCAGCCTCTTTTTCTTTCTTTTACAAATTGTCATTATAAGAATAATCGGTAGACGATTTGGTTGAAATCAGTCGGAGAAATTTCCGCGAGGATTTTTGAATTAGGTGAAGAACAAATTGTCTGCGAGTAATAATGATTAACATTTGTAATTAAATTGCAAATTATGGATTAAACAACGCTAATCCAATATTAACAGTAAGATCATGAAAACAAATTGTCTAAATCCTAAATTAGGTCAAGATGCAGTGGGGCCACAGTATTAGCAAATAGCAATAGACAAATTGTTAAAGCCGTATTAGGACATGCTAATGGAAATAAGGAGGTCTTAAGTAGAAATTAACGACTTGTAAACTAATTGTGGAAAACACTGTAATGAGCGGCCTTAGACTGACAAGTTGTCATTTTTCGAGGGATTGTTGTTCAAATAGTTACAGACAATTTGTCGAAGGGAGGAGACTGCAACTGCCACGGTGAGAGGTGAGTCACTGCTTGAGTAATTTGAGTAAATACGGACAAATTGTAAAAGTACAAGTAGAAAATGAATCATGTTTGTAACCTTGCAGTAATGACAGTTTGTGGAGTAGAATTTTTGAAGTATGCATCCACAATCTGTTACGAGAGCGATCCGAGATCGGTTTAGGTCCTACTATTGAACAATTGGTGATCTGGGTGAAAATGAGTTGTAGAGAAGAGAAAATACTACTGTAGGTTGAAATTTGAGTACAGACTGACTAGTTGTTTTGTTAACCTGAGTTTTAGTATTGGGAAAAGAAGTGCTCAAGCTTGGCAAGGACGAGGGTATCACAAATAGATAGTCGCTGCAGCGGGGGAATGCAATGGAACGAGTGGGGAGCTTATCAATTTGTTATTTTCCGACTGAAAGCGTCTTGACTGAAAGCCTGTAGTCAGAGTTAGTCACGGACAATTTGTTAGATTGACTACTTCAAAGAAGGTCAGTTGTCTTTGTAAGTTTGGTTTTCTTTTCTTTTCTTACAGACAAGTTGTTGAAATTTTATTGAGAGGGAAAAATAAAATAAAAGATGATAAGAAGAGAGAGAAATTGCAAATGGAAGCTTAAAACATGATAAATTCTTTCCATTCTCAACTGGAAATCTTAAATAAAATTGAATTAATGGTTTTAGTATGTTAGATTTGTAAGTAGCATGACAAATAGCCCAACAAATTGTTTGAATAAGAGAGAAGATAAGAAAAAAAGCATCTTTAGTTAAGACTAGTTTAAATTGAAAATTGTTTTTATATCAAGAAAACAAATTATGAAGTTGCCTCTAATTGGTACTTAGGACAATTGCCTATAAGAGATTTAAAATTGTAAACAAGTAGTCATAAGAGAGAACATGATAACTTCACGAGTGATCCTGCCATTTGTCTTCTTTAAAAAAAATAATAATAATAATAATATATATATATATATATATATATATATATATATATATATTCTAAAATTAAAACATGATAAACAAACAATTAGTCCCATTAAGTTAGATTTAAAGGAAGAAAAAAAGAAAGATGCAAGAAACAAATTATAGGTGGAAAGAAGCTAGAGGAAGCTAATTGCCGAGAGAAACCAATTGTTGAAGCATTGACAGACAATTCGTAGAGCGTACTTTGGACTGACTACTGGTTAAATGATTCTTCTTTTTGTGTACAGTGAAGCGACTCCAATAGTGTCTACATTGCCGAGTGGACTGACAAATTGTTGAAGAATTACAGACAAATTACCGGAGTGAGGTAGGTTTTTGAGTTCACCGTGTTGTTGAATTAAGTTTCAAACCAGTTGTTGTTTTTGAAACCATAAATAAGAATGAAGGAAGAAAAGATGATAAATTTAAAGAATGTTACCTGTTATTTTCTTTATTAGTTGAGGATGTCAAATCACAACGAATAGTTCTAACTAATGGTCTAAGAACATTGAATGAGTTTCCGAGGTTAATAATCAAATCAATAAGATCAAGCCCAATAGAATCCAGAAAAGATAGTATAATTGTTGAACGGGTTTAGAATCATAGCCTGATTGTTGAGTGAAATTGAGGATTAAATAACCTTATTGAAAGAACATGATATTATTGAGTGAACTAATTGTTGGAATTCTGATTAGCTGAGAACAAATAGTAAGGGTTAAGAGTGTGAATATAATCTCTTTAAAAGAAAATAATATGGTAATAATCCACAACGCAAATAAGATGGTGCGATTAACGATTTGATTCGTAAAGTGCTTGTGCAATTGAAGAACCAATTGTTCAAATTGAGTGTAGAAATCTAAGTAATTAATTTGAAACAAACAAACCGTAAAGATAAATAGAGAAAATAGAGGATTAACAAATTGTTTAAGGCAGAAGCCTAAGGAAGCTTAGTAACTGAGAGATTGTGAGGTTCGGAGTGAACTCAGGACAAATTATTTTGTGAGATGTTGAGGCGTTTGACTGAGGAAAGGATGAGAGTAACCATTAAGACAAAATGAGGGAAAGACAAAATGAGATGATAAATGAGATTGAGAGCTAGAAATGAGTTAGGAGGATTCACCCTTCAATTTGATGACAAGCTGATAAATTGACTCAGTGAAAAATGACTGTATTGTATTGTAAACAAATTGTCAGGTAGATGGCACCCAAAGGAGGACAGAAGATTGTCGCGGCACCGTTGTATGAATGGGATCCAGAACTCCTTCAGCAAATCTTGAAGAAGAAAGGGACAGCGTTGCAAGCTGCTGGATTATGGGATTACGTACAATTCAGATGGGAACAACCCCATCTTGAACGGGTCCGACAATTTGTTCAGAATACCAGCTACGGACAATTTGAAGAGAAGATTTGTATAGATGGCATGCCATGTCAACTTGATGCAGATCGAGTTGCAAGAATCTTGAAGGTTCCAGAAGGTGGAGATCCAATTCAAGATGTTTCCTGTCCAAATAAGAAAGAGAAGATCAAGATATTTGGCGAGGATTTCCAGCCAGCGAAGAAGACAAATGGTTGGGACTTAACCAAGGCAGTACCCCTCCTATCTCAGTGGCTCCAATTTGTAAATTAGAATTTTTATTTGTCTGCCATCCCAGAAGTTGCAAGCCTGGAGGCGATCATGGCGCGATATGCGGCTTGGAAGGGAAAGATGATCAATTGGAGACAAATTGTTTTTTTCCATATCATGATAGAGATGTCATTGAAGAAAAAGAGGAAACCACTTTTATTTATTTCTTCAATATACATTTCTGAGATGACGCAACCTCTACCCCAACAAGACTTGTTTACTCAACCACTTGCGCGAAAGTCAAGTGAGGGAACGGTGAGTGCTACACCAACAAATTGTCCTCCTGTGGTTCCCGAATTGAGCATGACAAGAGGTAGAGATGGAATTCCTACGAGGGGACCAAATCAAGAACAAGTGGTTTGGGATTTGAATTCCAGCCCAATACTCAAGACCAATCTTGTCAAGCAGTGTAAGATCTTGCAGGCGCGCAATCAAGAGATAACTACGGAATTGAAGGCTTGCTTAAAGTGGGATGATCAACTCTAGCGGAGGGTGAAACAGCTCACCATAGAAAATGACGAGTTGTTGAAAAACCATCGGGAGAGTGCTGTCGGATAGAGAGGAGCGTGCTTAGAGAACACACGGGGTGTTTGGCTGCAAGTTGGGAGTCTAGATGAAAGGCAAGTAACAAAACTCAAATCTTCATTCAATCTTCTCTTCAATCTTCCATTGACCTATCATGTGGTGGTTCTATAAGGCCAAGGGTAAGGATGTGTGATAAGAGACCACGGGCTTCGGATGTGTAAAACAGGACGGCCAGACCACAAGCTGAACAGTCCGAGGGATTGGATCCTAAATTTCAAACCCACGGTGACCAACAAAATTGCCTCACCAGTGGGAACAACATAAAAGTTTCGACCATGTGGGCAATTAACCCCACTTCGTCACATCCACAACACAAAATGAGGCTAGTGTTGGTGTAAACCAAACCGCCCGCAACAATAAAATAAATTTTACAAAGCCACAAGCCACAAACACAAACACAAAAGTCTTTAAAACTCCTTCAACTCCATCTCCAATTTCCAAGCTGAACTTAAGATGAGTGTCACTGTTGATCTACAACTCCAAATGAATTAAATGATATTTTTTCGGAAAGCTAATACAATCATCTACTTCTCTTCCAAGTTTCAAACAATTCTAAAACTTTGTCCAACTTTTATGGCCATCCAAAGTTTTGGCCTTGAGAAGGGAAAGGCAGCAGACCTTCCTTCACTTCCACACTCAAACTTTCTCATAAAAACTCCAAATAGAACGAATGATAGCTTCATAAAAAGCTAACACAATTTCCTACACTTTCTCCAAATTTCATTGCAAAGCAAGAACTTTTCCGTCTTTTATGGTCAGTCAAAGTCTCTGCCTCTTGATTTTAAAGGCAACAGACCTCACTCCACTCAAACTAGCACAACTTTTGCTTCACAACTCCAAATCAAGCAAGTGAGATCAATTTGAAAATTACACACCATGATACACAACACCTTTCAATTTCATTTCAAAATACTTCAAACTGACAACACAATGGCTCTCCAAACATTTGGATCCTCCCTAAACTCCCAACGGGAGAGAAGATGAATAGTGTTCACTTTTTCTTCACCTTATTTTCACTCTAACCACACAAACAAGTGGGGTCAGCCCTTAACTCACTCCCAAAACTACAACATGAATAATTGAGCCCTTATTTGGCCCCACAACTATTTATTTATCTTTAACTTTGAAGGAAATTCACTTCAAGTTCACCTAAAAGATAAACTATTCGAGTATTTCCTTTATACTAATTCACAAACAAAAATTTATTGTAATAAATCATTCCAACTATGGAATGAAGAACTAAAAACCAACATATATCTAATAGAGTTAAAAAAAACTAGAGCTCCAATCGAAATGTCACTCCATCTGCAAGAATTTGAGGATGCGTTTGACGATAGTAGCAACGTAGTCTGCACGATCTACCTTGGTCAAGGGATTAACTGGCCCTTTCAACCATCACTAATGACCACGACTCCCTTCAATAGGCCTCACCATGCAATAATATTGCTCGTCATTTAAGCTTTCAAAACATCCTTCAAATATGACTTCACGGCTGCCGAGTTCAACACATCCATCCTGCAACAAAATCACCAATGCCCGAGCGTCACGTTGAAGATTACCATGCCATCGTTTCTCCACACAAGGTTGTTTTGGTGCTCGAGATGGCCCAGCTTCATCTTCTGATTGTCCATATAACAATGAAAGATTCAGTGGCAGCTGTGGTTGATCCGGCAGTTGCGATAAAGAAAATTCGAACGCACTCTACGGTTGAGATTCTTCATCTTGAGGCTCGGAAAAAACCCTCCAGTTCGACATAATATAATCTAAATAAAACACAAAGGAAAGAATATCAAATGAGATGAAGTTTACAAGTAAATCCTTCTCTATTTAGTCGGAAAGAGAAGGCGTCACCTTGAAGCCATCTCAAATGACGTCATTTTATTTATAATATTACAAATATTTAAATCTATCTAAATCATGTATATATACATATTCTACATAATGTCTGCATTTGCAGCACAACAGCGCAGGGAATGTGGCGGCTCTCCAGGACACTATGTAGAGAGAGAGTAGCCTGGGAAGCAAGCAAAGTCCAATATTTGGAATAGATTCGCCTACAAGAGCAACGCTACGTGACTAAAATTGCCGAGTTGGAGGCCAAGTGCCAGAAGCAGAGTATGGAGGCGCGAGTTAATCTCACCAACATGCAAATTATTAGTAAAAAGGCATGTGAGGAGAAAGAGACATTGGRAAAGAGATTGCAGGAGCTTCAAGACAAGTTGTCGGGCAGGCATCCTATCAGCCAACCGCAAGTAGAAGTACCGGTGCCGACACCAATTGTTGTGCATGGCGACAATTCGTCTGAAATGCGAACGTTGAGAGCGGATATGCAACTGTTGGTAGCCAGCAATGACAAGCTGCAGAACAAGATGGAAAAATGGAACGATTCGTTGGAGCGATTGAGAGTAGCGTTATGGAAACAACAACTCAGCTCTCCGCCTTCATTTTTGCTTTATAGGGCATTTGAGTTACAGCGCAATGCATTCCTTGAGATTTGGGATGTTAACAAAGGAGATGTTCTTTCAAACAAATTGTTTGCCCAAATTTGGAGACAAGTTGATAAGGTGGAGAATCAAAGGAATCTATTGTGTGAGATCTTTGCTAGCGGAGACCTTCAACTGGAGAATTGGTCACTTTTATATTATCCAATTGTTGATGTAGGAGCCCGAGCTCTCCTAAACTATTTAGGATTGCAGAAACAACTTCACCTACAGCGACTTTTTKATGAACCAGAGGAGATCATTCAGCGGGTGAGACTAGCGAACCACCGCGCAACAATTTGTTGAGACGTTGCGACTACGGATAATATGTACCAACAAAGGCAACTGGGGTTGAGTGCCCTGAAGGACTCTATTGAACGAAAGGGTGGTAGTCCCACGTTGGTTCTTGGACTATTGCAGGATTGTTTACAGTGGGAAACTACAGCTAAGCGAGGGAAATTAACAAATAGTTATTATGTCTTCAACTTGCAGCAGACTTATGAGCGGTTGGTGCAAGGCGTAGACAAGGCGAAGAAGCACTAGTTGTTTTTACTGGACACCACAACTATTTGTGAGATCTATATGCCGCAAGGTGGCTGACGGTGAAACCTCCTATACAAGGCTCTGAACTTATCCGATACTTTTTGAGGAATTATAGCCACATATTTAGAGATATGGAGGAGAACTATCCAATCCCTTTCTGGCGAGCGTTGGAGTGGCTAGTCAAGGACTATGGGATGACGGTGAGGGAAGACGTGATGTACAATCATGTGTACCGACACATGTCAAAGTCTTGGCAAAGGGAGCCAGAGAGCTACCCACCGCAGTACGCACAAATGGACACTTTTGTGATTGTCCACGACATCATTTGTGGAACTCTACTACCTGCATCAACTCAGTGGAATATAACTGGACACTGATACAGGGACAATTTGTTACCTCAAAGTATTGTGTGGAGGCTAACACTTAATTTTATGAAAGACACATTGTTCACACGGACCCTGTCTGTTTTAGAGCAGTTGTGTTTTCTAATTTCCTAGCAGTTGTGTTTTCTAATTTCCTAGCAGTCATGTGCAAGAAACATCGGTTGGTGATTGATATCAACAAGTTTGATCCAGAGCGACCGGAGTTCAGACTCAAGCTAAAGATCCAGTACCAGGGCAGTCGGTGGCACAGGATTGTTGAAATTATGGCAATCGCTCATTTTTGGTCAAGGGTACATCTTTGTTTTATTAAAGAATTCCCCTACACAAGTCACAATGCCTGGACCCTCTAGTATAAGTCGCAACTCAAGGATCCTGAAAATTTGTTGGAAAAAGACCCCGAGGTCCGCACGCGGGTGCTGCAGGCAGTGGCGCAGATGCGAAAGCGAGAGGATGAGCAATAGGACAAGAGGACAAAATTCCATTGACGAGGGCGTCAAATGGATTAGTAGAAGGTCATGTAGTCATCTTAATTTTCTGCAATTTTTACAATTTGCGTTTTGTTTTGAAAAAAAAATACTTGTAGAACTTCAATTTTGGGCTATTAGAGTAGATAATTGACCAATAGTTATAGTTTTCTTGATTCTAAGTAACTGGTAACTAGTATTTTTGACACGAACTTTGGCTCTAGAACGGTTTGAGGGAGATTGTCAACCAGCAGTTCAGGCAGTTTACATTTTTCTTTTTCTCGTAGCATATACTCAAACGAGTGGTAGTTTTCTGTACCCACTCTCTTGGTATTCAATTTGGTCTTAGTCAATTTGTTTTTGTGTAAAGATGAACTCCTTCAATGTTTAATACAAGTATACTTGTTCACAAATCGTTTGTGTTGGTGTGTCCAATGATTGGACTTCCAGTTATTTGGGTGGTGGTGTTTACAATTTGTTTTGTTGATTTATCCAGTGAGTGGATTTGGTGATTTTGTGTATTCTATCCAATGATTGGATTTGGTACTTGTGTGTGACAATTTTTGAGTGAAGTGCATGTTTACCTAGTGATTCGGTTGGTAGAATTTGTATGCTTAATTTTGAGCATTAATCCAATGATTGGTTTATTAATTCTTGTGGCTGTGCTTATAACAATTTGTCAAGTTAACTTTGGATTTGGTTTTTGGTTGATTGTGTATGTTTTATGACGAATTGTAATGTGGAGTTGCTTGAGTTAACTTCGGTCTGTCAAGTTGTGATTTTGCGTGTGTGATAATTACATTACAAATACTGGAAGTCAGTGTGTGGGGCTAGGATTAAACAAATTGTTGATCATGCGTGGACTTGAACGCTGGTTGGAAGACAAGTTGTTAGCCGAGAAGTTGAAGCAGCGAATTGGAGACAAGTTGGAGAAGTACCAATCGAAGATTCCTCCCAATTAGGTATGTTGGCTCTTACAAATTGTCTTAATTGAATTTGTTGATTGTAAGTTGTCGGCCAAGTGATCTGTCTTTGTTAATAGATTCAGAGATTGGATTTACTTTGCTTGACTATTTGTCAATATAAATTGCAAACCAGTGATTGGTTCTTCTAACTGGACTGAAATTAATAAATTGTTGGGAGTTCAGTGATTGCATCTCATGGACAAGAGACAATTTGTTAAAACTCATAGCTTTGAAACCAGTGATTGGGTTTGGCATATAAGTATAAATTGAATCCGTTAAATAGGATTGTGTAGTTGGGTGAAATCGACTAATTGTTCATGGGAAATCAAAACCTGAGGTGTTAGTTTCAGTGATTATAAATTCCCAGGATTGATTTTGTTAGTTAAAATTGTGCATTTGAATGCATGCACATAAAACAAATTGTGGTGATTGTTAGTCGTTTGTACAAGTTGACATTTGGAAGTAGTGTACCAGTTATTGGTTTTACTTCTTGAGGGCGTAGACAATTTGTAGGTGTTAATAACATGAACTAGTTACGTTCTGAAATTAAATTGATATTAGTCGAAGTTGAGAACTATTTGTAGATTGTGTGATTTACAAATTACAACATGTATATTCTTTAAGACTAATTGTTGTGATCAATTGTGGAAGAGGCTGAGGATCTGATAAAAAAAGGGAAGGACAACGGAAGATAATAAGTTGTCAATTATTAATATAATATTTTTAATTACTAAATGTCAACTACAGTGATTTGAGAGACTTGCCAAAAAGTTACATGTTTGAATTTAGTGTTTGTGAATTTAGAAAATTCAGGAAATACATGCAAAACAATGACATTCAAAGCGTAGGAAGTTAGAAGTGATTAATTAAAAGTATACAACAAGCATTATCAATGAAAGAGTGGTTTATAACATAAAGAAGATGGAATGTACATTGTAATTTTTGAAAATCATGGAAGTACAAATTTCAGATTCTTGGAGGCACATGTTGCCCTAGAAAAATCTGCCCATACTTTCCTAATATCTCTTGCAAATGTGGGAAAAGTTGCTCCACACTCCAACTCCCATCTAGAGCTAAAGACATATCAGATCTGATCATGGCTTTTCTAGCATAGCTGATATTGTCACAATCAAGTTCCCGGTTGACATCTTCAACAGAATCAGCAGCTAACTGTAAGAAAAAACTCTTGCCCGGATTTGAAAGTTTCCTTGACCAGCCACTATCCGCTCGAGGTGTATTCTGCCAAGCATTCGATGCTATTAAGTCTGTTTTATTTGCTTCCCATCTTTTGGTCCATGCATCTTTCACCTTAGAAATGATGAACGTGTCTGCTGGTTGGCAAAGGTGGGTCGAACAAGGTGGCAAGTATTTCAAGGTGGCAAGTATTTCAAGATGGCATTTTTGGCTTCCAAAACAGTGCTAAGTCTTGGGGTCATGTTATGACCGGTACAATTATCTACCCAAATAAATTTTGAGCGGCCATGGACATCAGATTGGAAGGCTCGTGGTTTTATAAAATAATCTGAAAATAGAGTTTGATCCATCCACCCTTTAGGACCCGTACGATAACATACTCCTGGGATGTTGTTATTCAATCCTTGAATTGGATAACTGCTGTTCGGATTTGTAAATATCAACATAGGAGATTTGATCATGGATCGTCGCCCCCCTGAGATTCTAATGACCATTGTCATTGAATCTCCACCCGATACTACCTTGGCATATTTGACTGTTGTGTCACCACGGAAGCCTAATATTTTAACGTTGTCCATGTTTAGAACAAAATGGGTTTCGTCTATATTCTCCATTAGATTTTCATTAAAGGTGCCATCCTGAAATCCTCGATTTAAGACTCCTAGATGGTATGCAACTTGCATCTCAATTTCTTGTTCTTTTTCAGGACTGCAAGTGGGACGACCTCTTTGAGATAAGAGGACAACGTTTTGGATATGCGTGAATTGCTGGATCCAATAGTAGGTCAGTTTTTCAAGCAATAAAATATTATCCTTAGGATCTCTGGATAGGGTTGTATAAGGGGATGTAGGGTCCACTAGGATCATTTTTGCTAACTCAATTAGCAAACGGGGAGAGAATTTCACACCAGTTTTTTTGAAATGCTCGAATGCATCAAGTAAGAGCGGGTAGAGCCACTGTATGCATTTGGAGCGTTTGTAACCACGACCGGGTGTTACCTTTGTACGGAGCTGTTTTTGTCCTCCAGATCGGCTGCGGGTGCACGAAGTTGGTGGAAGCTCTTGGGGCTCTTCTCCTTCGTTGCAATATAGATCACAAAGTGCTCACCAACGCGATGCACGCATCAAATTGGAGCTTTGTTGACCTCGGAAATGCTCGGGGAAAGCATGGATGGTGTGGTTGTAGAGACCGGGGAGACCATGGGTTGATTCATCTTGCACCATCCATATGATGATTCACTTTCGTGTGGCAGTGGTGGAAACTTGCTGGAGACGTCGGGGGATTTCCGCCATGATTCTGAGCCATAACGTGAAAAAAATCAAAAAATGTCCACCAAAAAAAAAAAAAAAAATTTTTTACATAATGTAGAGAACAACAAGATGATTGCAATGGTGTCGCTAATACCTGAAATGGACCTGTTGGTGAGAAGATACGAGGACCTGAAAACGGAGCTGTGGAAGAGCAGATGTGTGAGCAAGGAAAAGCCAGGGAAGGCCAGGGAAGAAGGCGGCGGCGCAATGACGTTGAGAACCCAAGCAATTCCAGGGAAGGAGAAGGCGGCGCATTCAAGCCTAATACTAATTGTGGACAAATTTAGATTTAGTGTTGTAGCTAGTAGGGGGTAAAAACACTAAATGTCACTAAACACTAAATATCATCTTTAGTGTAGTCAGTTTGAGTGGAATGCTCAGTGTGTAAAGTGTGTGGCAATAGAACTATGTGCAGTCGAATTGTTGTATTAAGTTGAAAACCAGTTGTATAGCAAGTAAGTTATCAGGAGTTAAGTCCTTAATTATAAAACTTGTATTTTCATAGTTACAAACAAATGGTAAATGAGTGGTTCAATTGTTTGAACTTTTGATTAACTAGTAGTTTGGAATTGCTTCTTGAATTAACCCTGGTATGTTAGCTGTTAACACTATTTGCCAAAAGTTATTCTCGGTATGAAACACTGCAAATTGTGTTTACAGTCATTAAATTAGAAAATATTCTTTTGTTAAATCAATTGGTTAGGTATAGGTAATTGTGAGAGGAATTAACCAGGGTTGGAATATGCAAGAACGAATAGTTGGAGTGGTGTTGATGAATTAAAATTGTCTGATATGGTTGTTGAAAAGAAGATTTGATGTCGATGTAAGAATGTGTTAAGAACAAAAGGTTGGTAATGTGAAAGTTTGGTATTCTCTCTTGATAAGAGTTATCACCAATCATTTGTATGGGAATGGAAATTAGATGACTCATTATGAATGTTAGTATGATTAGATGCTTTAAACTAATAGTTGTGAAGTGTGTAGATAATCAAGGAGCTTGCATTGCACACACTCATGCCCTGCATTTAGATAGTAACAAATTGTTTTTAGATAGGACAGGGACTATTTCATGGGCATCTTAATTTAGTAATTCGGTATAGTTAATTAGTGACAACAACAATTTGTTTGGTAAAAACAATCACCAGTAATTAAGGAATCATGTGATACTCAATTGTTATTATATACACATATATACAAAATATTGTAATTACGTTGCATTAAGTCTAGATCATGCATAACAAATTGTTGGTCTACACACTAATTGTTTATAGAAGTGGAACCACTCACTAGACCAAGACTGGGACTGCATTCATGCGTCCATAGCATTATTTAATGGACTGACCACCAAATTATTCTCTTGGGTATAAAAGTGAATGTGTAATTTCTTGTTGGTAGTGAAATATTATAGTAAATCCCATTCTAATCTTGAAAACAAGTGACTTTAGTCATAAAACGATAGACTCTTTGACCATTCCCCTAGATTTTAAACACCTATACTATAGTCTTGGGTGTTTTGTGGAGAAGCAAATATTTAGACTACAGTTACGTAATCACATTTTTCAAGTGGTCCGTGGTGCCACCATCAAAAAACACAAATGTATCAAGTACAATACCCTCTTCCAAGAGTTCATTGCATAAACATGCACACCAAGCCATAATGTATTGTCAATTGCAATAGTTTTGTCGGCACTATTGAAAATGAATGGCAGCCTTGAGAGCCAATTAAACAGTGGCATGCAAATGTTTACTCATCTTTCAACCAATATTCTTTGACTAGTGTTTCTTTGGCATATTCTTGACCTTAAAGTCCCTCAATAGATATTTCTCACGTTTATAGTCACACATTGTACGGCCATGAATTAAAACTTGAACTAAGGTGGAGAATTGCACTCCCTCTCTTTTGAATTTGCCCTCCAAGCCAGAGGTGAGTAGATCCACTATAGTTCCACCTTGCTTTCAGCCAGCCCAAATCTTGCAATACTTAAGGTGTTTGCAATCAGGCTTTGTGAATGTGTCATCTTCTTTAGGTAAAGCAAGGGCATGCCATCTTCCTTATATATCATTTTCTCCTTGTACTTCTCCAAGTTATCCTCCTTTGGGATGATGACCTTTTTTCTTGCACAATTGTGATGCAACTAAGACAAACAATTGCAACCAAATCATTGTTGGCATTGTCACCTTCCACCCATGTATACCTATATGCCCTGACCACTTGCCAATGCCTTGTGATTTTTCTTGGAGAAATTTTCCTCCTTTTTAGTGCGCAAGAAGTGACAATGTTTATAGCCCCTCTCTTCCTTTTCCTCCATGTGGAAATCCCCATGTACGTTGTTGTTGTTCACCTCGGTTTTTGATGGGCAGTTGCAGTATGCAGTCACAAGCAGGGAATCCGGGACCCTTGTTTTGGACACATGTGCAACATAACACATGCCAGAGGCGATTTCAATCGGAGTAGTTGTTGCGGCAGCGACAATACACTATAAGAAACTTGTGTTTCATGTGATGTTTTCATCATTTTTTGTGAYGCATTTTAGTGGACATCCAATAAAACAGCTTTTGTTTTTATGTCAATAATTATGCCTTACGTAACATCCAAGTGTTGCATTGGGCGTAATTATTGACATAAAATTAAAAGTTGTTTTATTGGACGTCCACTAAAATGCGTCACAAAAAATGATGAAAAGATCACATAAAACATGGGTTTCTTATAGTGATAGTTTCCTCTATCGCTAGAAGAAATTTTCCGACGCCATGGCTGTTGTGGCTAGACTAGAAGGTCTTGAATCAAAAGTTATCAGGTGACCTTCAAGCAAGGCGCTATTGTCCACAATACCACACCTCAAGTCTTGAAGAAGCACACGGCACACCTTACAATAGCTAAAACAACTCCAAAATTAAGTGAGATCAAACAAGCAAAAGGGAACATGACTAGAACAAAACGAGGAAATGCAAGTCACTCAGGTGTCCAAAGAATAGTTTTTCATTGCAAAAGACACCACTCATGCTAGTTGCCAACTTGCCATTTGCCAAGGTTCTGATCCACCTGTAGCACCCTAAGCTCCTAGCCTTAATCTGCTTATCTCCCTGCAAAATAAGTGGCTCAGATCTAGCCGTCGCTGCTAAAGATCGATGGCTCTGGGAGTTTTTTTGGGAACAAATCACACTACTAGGAGCGGATGAACGCAATCATGGACGTAGATGAAAAATATAATTTGAGACCTTTATGTCAATGAGCTTTGCAAAACTGCTCAAATCTTCTTTTTCCGAAGATTTCCTTGCTTATACATTTTGTGCTAGAATATACTTAGTAGAAAACCAAGCAAATTTAAGCACATTTTGGAAATGTTGGTGAGCACACGCAAGTCTCCAATATTGATGGTTAGGAGTTGCAAATGATTAAAATTGATGTTGAAAGAATTTTGTTAGTACACAAGAATGTGATTTTCCATATTTATTTTTTTGGAGATGTGAGTGTGTGTTTTATGATAATTGTAAAAATTTACATAGTTCTGGATTTTTTTTGAAACTATCATGAATTTCTAAACAACAAGGAAAACAATTCATATCAAATGCAATATATGCTCACAACATTTGATAACCTCTTTATATATTTGTATTATATAGCATAGAACACTATGGTGCATATATTTTTTATTGCATTGTTCTAAAATTAGAAAATTAAGTAATTAACACTCTATGGTTGTAAACTGATTTTCTAAATTGTTGGTTACCAAAACATTTTTGAAAGTTTCCTATATTTTAAGTAGAATTATACAAGAATGGTTGAAGAAAATCAATGAAAAATTAATTACTAATGAAATCTACTGCTCTTTGGGCTTCAATATCCATGTGAAAATTTGCATTGCCAAAGCCTTTTGACCTCAAAATGGAGCCCCTACATCGTCAATTGAGTGTCAGTGGTAGTGAAAATTTAGTAAAGTCCTAGTTGTTGAATCCATACGTTTGAGGGTTACATTATATACTGAACTAGGTTGGCAGCTAGTATCAATAATTGACCCAAATATTGTTGCGGATGTACTTTTTTCATAAGAAAATGAATGGAAATTGAAAATAAATCCAAAATTCTATGTGAGTGGTTCATTTCTATTAGGATGTATTAAGCAATTATGATATGAAAAAATTGCTCAATGAATTCTTTAGTTTTTTGTCCTTGCACATGCCTCATTGCTTGATACCAATTTTGTATTAAAATATCTAATGCATTTTTTTTGCCTAGTTTTCTATTTAACAACAATTTTAATCTCTGAAAGATTTACACCTTTTTTTTGGTAAAAAAACACTCAAAACTACCATTTTTATTGAAAAAAACGAAAATTTCTTTTCTCATTTTTAACCTTAGAAACTTGTACTAAACTAATATAAGAATGTATGGAAGAAAATTCAAGACCTTTGGTAGCATAGATTGCAAGATGTTTGCATTAAAAGTGAAGAAAACAAGTTTATTGCACCCTTGATTACAGCTTATGTAACTAGATTATAAGCCATTTTGAATCTTTTAACTTTAAATGTTACACTCTTGTGTTTGAATTGATACTTATTTATCAGGAAGAATTGAATTGAGAGTCAAGAAAAAAAAATTGAAAAAGAGACTATTTTCATTCTAAAAAGAGACTATTTTCATTCTAAAAAGAAACTCTTTTCATTCTTTAAAACATTGAAAATTTGAAACACACTAGTCAATCCAATAATAAGATTGTTCTAATGGTGAGAATGAAACACACTAATTCCAATGATGAGCTTCTACTTAATTTTTATAGCTCTAGGAATAAATTGAATCACAGTAATATAATGGTGAGATTGTTTGATCTAACAATCAAATTTAACATGTTTGTAAAACTATTTTTTTTGGAAGAATGTAGAAATTAAGATAAAAAACAAATTCTATTTGTTATTTTTTCAAGAAGATGCTATGATTGCCTACAAAACAAGATGTTTCCAAACTTTTTTAACACGCCTCCAAATGAAATGAAACAATCCTTTCCACATATACAAAAGTATTATCTATTAAAATAATAATTTTGGGTTTAATTTTTTTGAAGCTTTGTTTTGCTAGAAAATGAACTAAAATAGAGCTTATTGTAGCATCAAGGATGCTAGTTTGTGAGCTTGAAATAGTGAGATAATGAGCTATGAGCGTACATTTTGTGAGCCTAGAGAGTTGCCTTAAACACTACTAGAATTTGGTACCCTGTGCATCACCAGAGACGTTGCTCAATACACTAGAAAAGTAATCTTGGAGGGACCTCTAAACATTGTTTTAAGCATGACTGGAGACGTTGTTCAGGTGAAGCAACGTCTTGGTACCTGCTTCTTGCAATGTTTGCTACTTACATGGGAACAAGTGAACTTGAGTTCTCATGTTAATTTACTTGTTCCCTTTTTTGGGAACATTTGTTCCCAATGATTTGTCAATTTAATATTTTAGACCAATGAAACATCAATATACTGTATGCAATATTTATACTATATTGTATACAGTGTTTATACTATATTGCATACAGTGTTTATACTATATTGCATACAGTGTTTATACTATATTGCATACAGTGTTTATACTATATTGCATANACAGTGTTTATACTATATTGCATACAGTGTTTATACTATATTGCATACAGTGTTTATACTATATTGCATACAGTGTTTATACTATATTGCATACAATATTTATACTATATTGTATGTAACATATAATATAACATATACTTCATGTTTTGTAATATTGATGGAGAGAGACAAGCATATTATACTTCATGGGAGTCTCACCAAGCACAATGCTTATGGGATAATGTCTTGAACAAAGAATGAAGATGGGAACTCATTGGGATCTTAATCCTTGGAAGTTCTCTCACTAACGTTGCTCAGACGTTGCTCAGAAAATTTACTCTTGCCAAACGTTGCTTTTGTTGAGGCAAACGTTGCTTTATTCCTAGAAGCACTAGAAACGTTGCTAGAAAACATTGCTAACCTCCCCTTATTCTAGTAGTGAAAAAGCTTTGAATTTTTGAGGCCAATAGAGAGAAAAATGGAGATATTTCAAAAAATATTCATTTATAGTAAAATTGCAGTCTTATTGCCATGGACCTATGACTGTGGACACATAGCCAGCATGCCCACCGCCGTTGGCTTGCYGTGCTTCCGCATGACGATTTTAATCCACCTTAAGTTCCATTTTTTTATCTTACAAACATATTTGCTCAAGCTCAAGCTCTTGTGGGGATTCTAAGGAAAAATATAAATTTTGTTCAAGTGACAGAGGGCTAATAAAATAGGCACCCCCTAGGCCACACACAAACTTTTAGATTGTCCCAACTCTAGACCCTTAAAGGGACTTCTCGATGCCTAGAGAGGTTTCTAGGAGTGATAAAGTTGCAACACACATACACATCAAAAATGACTTTGAATGAAAAATGAATACATAAAAATGAAAAATTGGGGGAAATCTCAAACAACTCACTTTTTAAAGGGCTTCTCAATTCTTGCCAAAAAAAAAAAAAAAAACTTTTTTTGAATTTTTTTTAAAAATTAAAAAAAGAAGTTTTGAGGTCCCAAGCCTCAAACCCCACCAAGGGTTTTTTGGGACAACAGAGTTGCAAAAAATAAAATAAAATAAAATTCTGCCTTTGGTACCGAGATAGATTTTTGAAGGTGATAGAGTCGTGAATGTCCCAAACCCCAGTAGCTCAACAAGGGGCTTCTCGACACTGAGAGGGATTTCTAGGGATGACTGATTTGCAAAAAAATAAATTGCCAAAAATAATATTTAGAGCCCCAAAGCCCACTACTTTGAAAGTGCTTCTTTGTACAAAGAGGAGTTTTTGGAGGTGACGCAGTTGCAAAAAAAATTGAAAAAAAAGATTGAAAAAAAAAAAAAAAAAAAAATTATATATATATATATATATATTACATTTTTTTTTAAAAAGTTTTGAAAGTTCCAAACCTCAAACCCCATTTGAGGGGATCTTGGTACCAAAACAGGTATCTAGAAGTGGCAAGGTTATGGAAGAAAGAAAATAAAAGCGTGAAAAAAAAATTTTAATTTATTTTTTAGAATCCAAAATCCAAAACTTCAAAGGGATTCTTTGTGCCATGAGGGTAACTTGACTCTTTAGAGGTGTTGGAATCACAACCAATAAGCAAAACAAAAGAAAATGGACAAATGTATGGGCAAGGTTTTTAGGTCAATTGACATATTTTCTTAAGCTTACGAACTATTAAGATCCTAGATTCTTAAACCACGGTAATAGGTCCACACCCTAAAAATCACTAAAAATTAAGCCAAAAATTAAAGGCTTGTAGGCTCTCATGCTCACAAGCTCATGCTCCAAGGCTAACAAAATAGCACACATGTTCCTATTGTAGCAAATGGCATATAACTTTTTCTCTTGGACACCTATTGAAATTAAAATTATATTCCTTCAAAGATATTTTCTTCATCTCCAAAAAAAGTTCTAAAAATCACACCAAAAATTGAGATCATAGGAAGCTACACAAACTTCTATTTGTTCCCTTGGAGGATAAATAGTCTTTTAGGGGTCAAAGATTAAAATGCTTAAAATATTTCCAATGAATACATATGGAGAATAACAATGTACCAAATAAAAAAAAATTTTGCAGTGAAAATTGAGATTTAATTCTTGGATCAAAATGAGGTGGTAGAATCCAATTTTCATGCAACCATTTTTTATTTTGGACCATTGTTGATTAAGTTGCTCATTTTTCTTAAAATGTGTCCAAAAAAACATGCCTCATTAATCATAAATGTTTTAGTGTTCTATTTGAATGTTACATAGTCTATGAATGATGTCATTATTTCATCTAAATTTAAAAGCACACAAAAAACTTTGTAACCAATGCTTAATGTGCTTAACCCCTAACTACCCAATTGACCATATATGGTCAATTCAAAATTTCAGTCTCACTTTTGTGTGGGCAATTAAAATTATTAAATTCCTTTCACTTTAAAAAAAAAAATTGAGTAGTTTTGAGGATTAACTATTGAAAACTTTCAATTTTTACAAAAAAAAGTACATATTTCATTATTCAAAGGTCTTTGAAGGCATGTATGTCTATTAGTGGAAGAGTAAAGCTTGCCAATTTTACTTCATTTCTCGGCTTCTAGCAAAGTTTGCCAATTCACTTGATTTGGGATCTAACAAATTTTACTTATCCATTTTCTTTGAAAATGGTCCCAATGGAAAGAGTAAAGTGCTTCATGATTTTCACCATGGAAAGCTTAATTATGCAAGTGTTGATTTGAAACTATTTGCAATTTCTACTTATTAAAAAAAATTGCATTTCAACAATTGCAAGGTGGATTTTGTAATGAGTTTGATAGCTTTTCATGTAAAATTCAATATTTTGTAAGTAAATCTTAAACTACTAACACTCTTTGTAGTTGTTCATGTCACCTCCAATTTCAAAAAAGTTTGTATTTAAATTTCTGAAACTTTGTGGAAAAAGACAATGTACTAAAATTAAAAATTTTACATTTCTCTTGTTATAATCTCACAACTCTTAAGCAATTTTGCACTCAAAATTGGTGTGCATACTAGTAAGCAAATTCTTTAACCCCTAAAGTTTCATGACTATGTATTCACCAAAAACACTCCAAAACTACCAATTCTAATGCAACTACCAAATTTTTGGAAAAAAAAAAGTTTTTGACACATGTATTTGTAGGATCGTGTATAATGATGACTCAACAACATGTGGTAAAAATTTCAGAAAATTCCACCATGTGGATTGTAAGATATATGCATTTACATTCACCAAAACCATTATTTCAACCCTGCAAAAAACAGGTAGCTGCACTTCACAATCTCAGTTTTCAATGAATTTTTTTTGAAAATGATGGTGCTTCTATGAATTTATTTTTTTAAACAAGTTGGCTACATGCTTGAAAATTTTCACATCATTTGGAATTGTACATCATACATGAAACAAATAGTAAATAGAAAGAAATAGAGAATAATTCAAAATACTAAATTGTTAAGAATTTAATTATGGAATTAAAAAATGACGATCCCAAAAATTGTAATGTTGTAATAAACAATGTACATCCTAGGATTTTATTTTTTTCAAAAATATTGAAAATTGAGTTAAATAAATGACTTCAAAGTTCATTTTAGATTAGAGAATCCATAATTGTCCGCAAACTAAAATTCCTCATAGCATTCATCTCATTGATTGAAATGCAATGATTCAAATCTTTGAATGAATATACAAATCTAGAAAACCAATTTCAAGTTTTTTTTTCTAAAAGAGGTGATTTTTTCTAATTTGCCTAAACCGTCGATTTACAAAACAACAACATATTAGATCATTGTTTTTGACTCATGTATCCAAATGTCATGAAATTTAGTGCATATGAAAGATCTTCCTTGTCCCCACTTTCTATGAAAATTTCAGCCTTAAATATGAAAATTTCTAGTCACAAGTATCTGTCCAAAATTTCTTTGTTGCCAATAACACATGCTGGTTCTTTAGAGGTTAAACATCTAAGGTGGGTGATCCAAAAGGGCCACAAATTGGTACTCCACCTAGTTATTATTATTAGATTGTATAGATTTTCATATCATCTTGTTGACAYGTGAAACGAGTTTCCTATGTACCAAAAAAGAAACATTTGGATATAATATGCAAAAATTATTAAAGGTCAAAGTTTGTTTCTAAAAGGGCTCCATCCAAATAGGTACATTATTGATTTCAGAAATGTTTAGAGGTTGTACATGGCACTTTAAAGTATGGTAGTGTTTTTGGGTCACCCACCTTATACATTTAGATTTTGAATGAAAAAACAATTTGCTTGAGTTGGGATAATTACAAGCAAGTGATCTTTTTACATAGTCAAAACAGATTTGGAAAGGTTTGGGCATTTAGGATGAAGCATAAAAAGGATGAAAATTATGCAATATTGGATGTAGAATAGCCACCTTAATGAGTTCCATGGAGAATAAATAGATAAGCAAAGCCGTATATTAATATATAGGAACACCAAGAGCTAAATTAACAAAACAATCTATCTAACTCCAAACATATGAGTCCAATAAACACTTCAAAGCATGGTATGATTGGCCCCTATTATCTCATTTGGGACCTCTTCCTAAATTCGAGTCACTGTCAAAGAATTTTCTTCAGAGGACGTTTTGGTCGTGGGATTGGAAATGAAAATTAAGTAAAAAACAAAACAATCTCCATCTTTTAGTAATCTCCAATTTGCTAAGTTGCTCTTTTAAAGACAATGTCAAAAAAAAATTCACAAGACAGATCCCCTAAGTCTCCAAACCTAATTTTTCCTTCAAAAAAATTTCATTGTCATGGAATAGTAAAAAGTCTTTGTAAACCTTTCAATAAGAGATGCTTTGAGAAGAGCAATTCCACAAATAGACCTTTCAGGTGATAAAAATACGTACAACATAGAAAGATACAAAGCCTAGGTTTATAGTAGATAGTAAATACATTGAATGTAGCCTCGGAGACGATATAACCATATATCTTACGCATGCCACTTACCGTGCACATTTGGATTCATGAGCATATATCAAGAGGTGGACTCATCATGTTTACTAATTTTTTTTAAAATTTCATTAGTAAGTAGGTGGGATTCTTGTGAAAATATGAAATGGCATCTTCAAATTAAAAGTTGCAACCTTTCTAAGATTCAGTTTTGACATGTATGTGTCCATCTATGTTCAACATTGGAACCACTAACTGTGCACAAGTCTCACTAAAGGAGCAATAAAAGTATCTTGCTTTTTTACAAGAAATGAAGAAGGCTCTAACAATTTCTTCTTTTTTTGCTCTAAAATTAATTTCTTATTTTTAAGTTGGACTTGAGTTTTTGCATCCCTTTTAGGTTTTGCAAGCTCTGCTGTCTTCTCCTTCTTTTTTTCTTTCTCATTGAACTTGTCTTTTTCTTCTTTGGCAACTTTCAACCTATTTTGGGTGAATTCTTCTGATGTGAATGGCAGTGTACAATGTGATGCATGCACGGAAAGTGAAGTTGCATGATAAGTGGCATGCGTACGACAACTAACACACAATTATGTTCCAAAGGTGTAGATTGTTACAACTATAATTTACTACCAAGGGAAACATTGATGAATCCACAAGACTTCTATAAATATATCAACAACCATAATCCATTTAGAGCATTTTCTACTAATAAATTGTCATAAAAGCTTTTAATTAAATCTTGTAACCAAAATACATGGATACTCTACATTCTTCTAGGTCCTAATGCTCTAATAGTGTACATCTTGTGTCATCAATATCTAGATTTTAGTGTTGCTTTTCCATTCATATGAAAGGTGTTGCATTCTAGACAAAGATAATTATAGGTGTACATACCTTAATTGTAGAGGTTAGTATTAGTTCTTCAAAACTACACAAAATTAACTAAATTTATGTTGCTTCTCAAAATTACAGTTTTCTTCATCATACTAAAGCCCATAATATTTGTGATCACCCTTTGTAAGAGATGCATACCCAAAGAAAACAGTAAAACTAAAACCAATACTATTGTAACAAAATGATCATCTACATTCAATGTTTCAGTAAATCATCTCTAAAGCTCCTTGCAAGTCAAAATGGGTTATGAGAAATTTGAGCATCTAAAGGGAAGTATCATATTTTGTTTGTTGGCTCTATCCTTCGGACAAAGTCACTCTAGCATTGACTTTGGTTTCTTAAYCCAGGTTTCAAATCCTATCTACGTAATACATTTAGGATTTGGTTAGAGTGGGGATGTAGTGTCTAATAGAGCCTTATGGTTACACCATTTTTGTTTTATTTTCTTTATATTTCTAGTGACAAACAAACTTTTAAGAAATCAAGTTTTATGAAGATCCAATGGTTGAATAAAAAGTTACAAGATCTTTTTGTTTAGGTCTCAACTCAAGTAGACAKAAAGCAACTTCATTTTGCTTTTAAAATGTACACATTTCTTCCAATTATGGGTTTCTATTCAAATAGAAACTCCCCAAATCTTCCTTGCAAATGAAATTCAAGTTGTGAGACTCAAAAGTCTTTTAAAGCTGCATTGTCAAAAGCCAAGCAATCTTGAAATTGAATGCATTTCACTTCACTTTGCAAGCTTTGTTCCCACACATTTATTGCCTTCAAACTATAAATTTAGTATATGTGACCCTTGTACTAGTCAAGGATAAAAATCCTATAGTTAAAATTTTAGAAAAATAAACAAAATTTAATTAATAGCCCTTTTTTAAAAGAAAATTGATTTTTGTGGGTATTGCCAATTTCAAACACATTAATCGTTAGGGGTTAAACCTATTTGCTCTCAATGTCTTTTCATGTTAACTGTTGAAAAACGGATTGGTGACTGTGAAAAACACTTATTTAAGAAAATCCAAAAGCACTCATGAGAAGTCAAAGTAATGTAGAAGATCTCCCATTTTCACTCAAAATTCCAAAAATGAATAGTTGCACTTTTGTCCTACGCAAAAAGATTTTTGTCATCCATCGGACATTAAACATCCGCCTTGATGTACAAAGGTTACTTGATAAAAACTACTTCTATTGTAAACTCTTAGGCTTGCTTTTAGTATCAAAAGAATTTTTTTTAGAATGCATTTGAGACCTTAGGATTGAGAAAGTGTCAGAAAGAATGTCAAAGAGAAACGTTCAATCATGCTACTCTGTGTAATCATGTTATGTTGATAGAAAAGTCAACCAAAAGATCTAATACAAAGAGAATTAGAGCCTATTGCCATTGAGGGGTGGAATTGGAATCCCATCTAGTTTGATCATGAGCAAAACTTTGAAAAACTCTGAAATCTTCAATTCTTGTACATATTTGAAAACAAGCTCCAATCTCCTGTCTAGGAGGTCCAGGTTTGATGTTCAACTCCTACGAACCTGGAGGCTAGTGGTCTACGCTTGGACCCCTCCAGGCCTCCAATGGCAATCTGCCCCTAGACTTAGCAATAGGCATCCAAGTTAGCAGAAGTCCAATGTAGACCCTTTTGTCACTACACAATGTTACTTTTATTACATTCACATATCTTATTTACTAAAAGAACAATAAATGAAAGAAAGAATTTTGTATGTATTTTGGTCAAATCTAAAAAAAGATATTTAAAGAAAAAGACATATTATAAGTGACTAGAGCAAAATCTTCCAAATTCTCATTGTTCTCTTGGAGGGACTATTCTTGTCCTATTGAACAAAACATCCCTACATGATTGCAATGGCAATCCAACACTACCACCTCACATTATGGAACAATGAATGAATCTTACACTATGTGTAGAAGCTGCATGTTGGGGTTTATTGAATCCATAAAATAGGAACTTTTTCAGTCCAATTCCAACCTTTTGAACCTCAATTCCACATAAGTGTAATTTTTACACTATCAGATGCAATGGAGCAAAGTAGGGTGTAGGAAGGATCCAAATTAAGTTAGGTTGGGGTTCCTACTGGATCTGGATCTGCCTACGTTAACTACTTGCCAGTAATAAGGCCTAGTAGCCATAAAAAATAAGAAATGGAAAAACGGTCATTAAATAACTAACTACAGAAAGAGGCCTGTAGTAAACAATCCCATGGCCACTGCAATACTTCACCTTCCAGGTCTAGTAGCCCAGTGGAACTCCAGACATTGGTCAAATCCAGAGGCCAAGTAGTTCAATTTGCTAGATTAGAACCAAAGTCAAGCGAATGGATCTTCATTTTCCAAGTACTGCCGTAAGCACCTGACAATATTTGGTATCACGTGAACCTGAACTAAAACAAGCGTCTCGTTTTGAAAATATCCAGTGAAGCCGACCATCCTTCCCAAATCTGAACAAAACGGTGTGGTTCGCTTAGAAACTCTGCCATAGGGTCTGTATTTTTGCTTGGTGGTGATAAAGCTAAGAGACTCCACACGTGAATAACCCCACTGGGGTTGGGAGTATGATCCCTCCACTTGAACAAAAAATTCGCTGGGGTAGTCRAACTTGATCTGTACAATGTGCACACCATAATATACAACATTCAATACTTCACATTTTAGAGGAGAGATGAGACAAACAAAAAGCACTTCTGATATGGTACCTTTCAAACAGGAATCAAGGAGGCGCACTCAGCATTAACAGACCCATTTTGGTAGCCAATCCTAGAGAAAGGTGACCATTTCTTGTATAGCAAACTAAAGTTAGAAACTGTAGGTGACATTACATGCTCTAAATAGGTGGATTGTAGCAATCGTGCATACACTTGGTTAAATGCGTTTGCTACTCCCTAAAATTCTACACTGAATAGTGGTATTAAGGGGACTCATACTAATTAATTGACATTTCACACTATGAATACCTACCTTTGTTGTACATCAACAATGACCAAAGTGTCCAGAGGCTGTACATCATGTTTCAAATATCTATAGTTTCCCTCATTTAGTCCCCTTAATTGTTTGGTCCCCTTAATACCCCTATTCAGTGTAGAGGACGACGCCCAAGTTGCTTTCATTGGACATTTCCGGAAGTGTCATGTAGTATCATGTAAGGAAGAGCTAAGATGTATTTGTAGGAAAGGAAGAGCTCACCCAGTCAGTGCTCACTCCGGACAATGCTCCTACATGCTGTGCATTTCTGATGCTGCGCATTTCTGAGATGGAATGAAAAATTGAATCTTGAGATCTCCGTTTTTCTCTGCGTCTCTGAAATGGACTTTGAAAGTCGTGATATTAGCAGCTGGACCAATGCTATCAAGTGTAGGTTCCAAGAACTCGTAAGGAGACTGTATCGAGAAAGCTCTATATAGAGCCTCCAAGAAGCCCTGAGTCTGTGAATTTCGACCGACAACCCACCAGGGCCCCTGAGTCTGCAAAATCCAACCGCCAATCCCCCAATGAGCACAAGAGAATTGTCAGTACAAAACTTTACTGTCCGGGATAATTAATGCTCCTCATGAAGCTGGATTGAGAGCACGTGGAATTTGAACAAGGTCACACTGAATGAATCGTGTGACAATTACTTTGACAATCAATTAGGGGTGGACTTGGTATTCCATTGTAAAGAAACACATACTCCCTCCACACACAATCAATGACAGGACCAGTTTGCTTAGTRAATCTTTACCTGCGTCTTGGCTTCCAATCTTCCAAAAAGCCAACTCATATSTGGAAGCAGATGCTCTRCATCACAACCTCCTGCATTGCAAACATTGAAAAAATGAAATCAACATGAAAGACTGCWTTTAGAAGACATAGCTTTGYTTGACATTACAGATAGCCAATTAATACTTACTTCGCAGAGTTGGTAGGCCCTTCAGATATCTCAACACACRACACACATCAGCCATTGCAGGTCGCTTCCRTGGATCYGAATCCCAACATGCACATATMAGGGACGCCAAGTCTACAGGGCAGCTYGAARGGAGTCGTGGACGCAAAGGAATGGGAGCTATCAATTTCAAGTAAAGATCACTTGGACGAACACCACTGTAAGGCACCTCTTCTGATAATACTTCAAAACAGACAAGTCCAAAGTTGTAAACATTAGCTTTCATTGGAAAGGCCTTTGCCAGATGATCGTCTTCCATGTTGTCTCTGAATATCTCAGGTGCCATCCATTTCCTAGTACCCATGTTCTTTGACAAATGAGAGTACCGGGTTATTTCTCGCTTCATCTTTACGAGCCCAAAATCAGCAATCTTGGCAAACACAAATCCATCATCGTCAGCAGTACTTGATGTGTTCACGGGGTTAACAAGAATGTTTTCTGATTTGAGGTCGCAATGGGCCATCTTCTGAAAGTGGAGGTAGCTCACAGCATCCCCGATTTGGAGCATCAAGTCGATCGCTGCAGGAAGGGAGAAAGGTTGAATCCTAGACCCTCCCTTCATTCGCCTCTRCATGAAATTGTGTAAATCTGCACACATTAGATCCATGAGAAGGGAGTCCTCRRAGTGTGCAAACACTTTGACAATGTGAGGGTGGCTCATTTTGACTAATGCATCCACCGCAGCCAGTAAAGAATGGAGCCCAACATCATTGAAAGTCTTCCGAGCGTACTTGAATCCCAACCACGTGACTTCCGAAACAGAACCAAACGCTCCGGATCCTAGTGGACGACCATGCTTCACAACCTCTTGGCCAAAACTCCACAACAAGGATTTGTGACCATGCTCCCCCTCCAACTCCTCATCAAGAATATCGATCACGAGGGATTTGAGGGATTTGCGGTTAGGCTTCCTCTTCAACTGCTGTTGGTAAAACCTTTCCACTAGTTGGCTAGCAAGACAATAAGATGGGTCCTTTCGCCCAAGCATATTGCCACAATCTTCAGCACTGCAAACATGAAACCGTTTCCAATTCTCAAGCTCTTGCATTAGCTGCTGCCAATCTTCTTCCGTTGCCTCCTCCAGCAAAGCATGCTCATGGTTTACATGTTTGACTTGCCATGGATATTCTTTGAATGCATGATTGAATTTCTCACAGAGCACGACGTTGTACACCACCGATATGCACCACTGAATTTCTTTCAAAGTATTGGCAAATGCTTCCGACCGCTCAGCATGCYGAAGAGCCGCCTTCAGCGGAGACAGCTCCCTGCAGCAATCTTCGTTGAGGATCTTCGCGCGCGTCAGCACCCGCTTCAACTCTGGCGTCACTTGCATCCRCAAAGATGGCGAAGATGATGGCTCCCGGAGACTCTGAGTGCCATCGATCCAATATGAAAGAGGAAGTTCACCCACTGGGCCAAAAGACTGGAGAGTATGCCRAATGGAGGTCACAAGAACTTGGTGCTGGCGTCTACAGCACTTCACATCCACACGAACCTTACCGAATGAGTCATAGATTGAGCCACATTCATCTGCAGGGAAAAGCGGTGAAAAGATAAGTAATCTAAACATCCCTGCAATACGAAACTCACATCTCAAAACAATGCTGAGTTCCAATCTCCATGATTATGTTAACAAAATGAATAAAGCAAAGACACCTCTACCAGACCTAAGCTAATCCTCCACCCCCACCCACTCTGCCCATACATCCACAACTCATTCCCCAATTTAGTATCCCTCCCTTTTCCCATCAATAAGTAGGAAATTAGATTAAAAGTAGAAGAGAGTCTTCCTTCTAASTAGTGTATGTAACATGAAAACACCCAAACCATCCTTGTACCCATTCCTCACAAGTAGACTTCCATTAAAAGTGTCCACCAAAGTATCATTAAATTGTTCTCATATTTAACTATGATTGGTTGATTGTTGACTCTCTAGATTTTGGTTTTAGGACCAAGCTATGTGACAATTTGAGTGGCATATGGAGTTTCACTTTGAAAATTTATAGAAATTACATTTGTCATCCAAAATTATAATTTTTTTGAAAATTCATAATTTTTAACTATTATTAAAAAAATCCTAGAAAAAGAGCCTCCAACCGTGCTGAATTACAATAGGACCCCCCTAAGTCAATACTATGTAAGCCAATAAAACTCTCTAAAGTAATGGGTCTGGTAATAAGTGGTAGAGCTAAATGAGTTGCCAAAAAAAAGCTGTAGTAGACATTTGAACAAGCATTTATGAAAAGACTACAAATTCTTGAATGGAAAATCAATTATACAAATACTAAATCAATAACCTCTCTATTGCAATGTTGGTAGGTGATCTAGGACCTACTACTATAGAGAGGTTCTCATGTACTTCTTTTGCCGGTTTAGATGCTTCCACCTCACCTAAGTGTCTTGTGCAGACTTCTCCAAGTCAATCGTGGGATCTTCGGCAAACAAACTCTCACTTACGCCAACCTTTTAAGGTTTGGCAGTTTCTCTCTATCTCTCTACACTTGCTCTCTACACTTGCTTGTCGGGTCCAAGGAAAATCACGACTGAGTTGGACTCAAGCGAATAAGTCCAGTTGTTGGTAAAGAAAAAGCCGATGGAAATTAACTTACCTCCCACTTTGGAGGGCTGTTGCCCACCCTCGGCACTAAGGGCTCCCCAGTTGAGGGGGAGCGCGGACTCTGCCTTGACGCCTGCCTGCCTTGCACTCATGATTGATTGCATAAGAGGAGGATATTTTCCCTCATATCAACAAATTCATGAGGCAAATTCTTTCTTTTGTCCCCTCTCCAACCTTCATAGGCCTTTCACACAAAAAAATGTGGAATCTCTTACAATTGAGAGGTGGCAAAAACTTCAAGGAAGATTAAAAGTTGTAGAACTTTTAAGTGGATTTGTTTTATCCCCATTGAATGACATAAAGGGTAGGCAAATTCCGCCAATAGAGTATTGGCGTTCCATTGTGCATGGAGGAGACATTGACAAAAATGGGAAACATTTGTCAATCTCCATGACAACAAATGCCATTCGTTCTCAATGGAATACAGATAGCCATGTGGGAGGAATTCAAACCTCATTCATACAAAATTGTATGAACTCTTGTGATGTATGCCAAGAGAAGAAAATGTGGGATGAAGTAGTGAAGGTTCCATTGGAGAACTTAAGTGCAACTATAGATGCACTTTGCACAAAGTACATTGTGCTAAGAAGGCGTTTGAAATGCCGTGTAGGGAAAACCAAAACCGTGACTTATTACCGTTGTCATCGTGGAAAAAACAAAAACCATCCTCATAGGAGAACGTTTGATGTGAAGCCTATGGATGACAAGGGCTCTAAAAGGAATAGAACCTCTAGATTATGTAGTTGTGAATTCCAAATGGAGGTTGAGGAGCCCAATGTGTCAAAGTGCTCAAACACCTTGCCTCATAGTAAGCTTCAAACTACAATCTATGTTCATAGCAAACATAGTGGTCACACTCCGGGTTCCGATTCCGATCTTTTCTTCCTACCAGTGCACCTTTATATTATTGCATGGGTTATGGAGAACTTAAAGTTCATGCTTTCACCAAGAGCCATTGAAGCAACATCGGTTGATGCTCAAGAGAGATTTTCACAAAGTGTACCGGAGGTGGAACGTGCTACATATAGATTTTTCGTCATCAAAAAAGAAGTGCAAATACTTGCATATTCTTTAAGAATGAACGGTATTTAATTTTTTTTCCATATTTCATTTTTTATGTGAAGTTATGAAATGCATTGCGTATTTAAATTGTACTTCAATTCTTCATGTTTATGTTTTAATTTGTATTCAAATTTTTGATTGGATGTGTGTAGATGCACTTCGGTAAGACGATTGGGATGCAGCACAAATTGAGATCTTGAATTTATAAGCTCAAGGGAAGATTTTGTACTATCAACTATATGCACCCAAGAATGAGGACCCCAAGAAAAGACCATTTGTGGTAGTTATACAAGATGACTTCATGTGAAAATCGGCCCTACGGTTTTCAGGTAATAATTCTTGGGCCTTGGATTCTACATTCAAAACAAACCAATATGGTTTGCTGCTTTATGCGGCAATTGTACCAAACCAAGATGGAATTGACATTCCGGTTTTTTACATGCTTTGTAGCAATGACGTTAAAGAAGGACATGAGGGTCTTGCTATAGAGATAGCATTATCCCATGTGTTTGGATCTTTAGGAGAGATTAGACCCTCCGCAATCATCATTGACAAACACAAACCATCTTTGAATGCTATTCAAAGAGTTGTGAGCAATGATGCTCATTATAGGACTTTTGAAGAGGGTACCAAAACACAAGTTGGTGGACAAGTTCTCTTGTGTCACTTCCATGTCATGAAGGCATGGAGTGAGAACTTGTTAACCAAGGTTCCTAATGAGGACAAGGATCGGGTGTTGAGGGCATTACATGTTTTAATGCTTTGCCCTAGTGAGGACCATTTTGACGAGAATTTAAGAAGATTTTGTGTTGAGTTTCAACACATCCCGACCTTTGCCAAATACGTGATTTCCGGATGGGCTGGAATTAATTGTGCTTGGAGAAGGTTGTGGCCTCGATTTGGGTGGTTATTTGCTTATGGGGGTATGGATACAACTAACCATGTCGAAAGACATTGGGAGTTGATTAAATACACCTTCTTACAAGGAAAAGTGAACCGGTCCCTCCGAGACCTTATAGTGGCAATTGTTGGTAGTGCCAAGGATGGCACTCGTGTGGGCCAACCCACATTATTGAGTCAATTCCGAATGACTCAACGTTTAAGTAAGTTCCTCATTTTTGTATATTATTCTATGTTTATTTTATTGTATTCAATTTTTTTTTATAAATATGTTTTGAACATGAGGCTAAGTTCAAACCTATTTTTTAAACTTGTAGGTGACTCGGAATGATACATAAGGAGAGGGAATGACAACGCTCATAGACGTCGATTGAAAGGAGAAGAACGAATTTTGAAGGCTTACCAATCTTGTCCTATGGATGTCTTGAAGGTTGTTGATGAGGAGCATCTCCTCTTTCATGTCAAGAGTGAGACTTCTCCTAACCTATGGTATAGTGTTTCATTGAAATTACATTATTGTGATTGTCCCAATAGGGTCTCCACTTGCAAACACATATTTGGTGTCCAATCGATTGTGAAGGTATTTTTTGAAGGGCTCAAAGAAAATGAAGTGGTTGAGGAACCATTGCCTCCACAAATCAACATGGAAGACATGGAGCTTATAACTCCAACTCAACCGGATGTACCAAGGGAGGAGGTTCTTTTGATTGGTGTCATGCGTGAGAAGGCGTTCAACATGGTACGTGAAATCAAATCACTATGTTAAGCAACTCTTTATGGTGACAATGAAGAAGAGGTGAAGCGAAAATTTTAAGCCCTTCAAGCTTGTTTTGGCACATTATTGGAGCCTTCAAATTTTGAAAAGCCCAATACAATTACTCTTCCCCTCCGAGGTTCTATTGCTTCCATCCAAGAGAACGTGAAGCAAACAAGAATGGGACATGGGAGGAAACGTAAGATTTCAGAAGTTGGTGAAACAAGTGCTCCATGCCCCCCTTTGAAGCGCTCTTCACATGTGCTTCTTTCACAATCCAAGCAAAAAAGGATGATTTTCCGTAAGCTTCCCAAGGTCACTTGTGACATTTGTGCTACAAAAACATTGATAGAGGGACGAGCAAATTCTATTTTTTGCAAAAATTGTGACCATGAGATATTTGTGAAGTAAAGTTTATGATTTGAGTTTTTTCATTGATTTTGTTATCACTTTGTAATTTTGCCTTTGTGTAATCCTTCATTATGAGTTCCCTTATGATTCTTCATTATGATAATATATAAATGGTCTTATTTAAATGTAGAAACTTAAGAGAAATAAGAAGAAAAGAGGGCTTTGAAAAAAAAAGGACTTAGTTATTTTTTGAGAGGAGAAGAGGGGAGGAGCCCAAAATGCTCCCAGTTGAATGAAGGGGAGGAGCAAAAAATACAGAGTACGTATAAGGTTCTCCCGCACCCGGGTCTCGGGGGAGGGTATGAGACTTGGGAACGGGAGGGAACGGGGGAGCCCGAGCTGGAGCGGGAGCTGACCAGCCCGTCGAGCTGGAGCGGGAGGCTGGGCTACGGCCCTCGACGGGTAGGCAGGCGTCAGGGTTTTTTTTTTCATTTTCCATGAAATGTCAAAGTGGCGATATTAAATGTCATAGTGGTGCTCCAAGTTTCAACATTCATCCACATGTTGGATAGAAAACATCATATTACATATCTATAATTATATTTTCATCCACTATTTGGCAATTTCATCCAAGAGATGTTTTGCATTTGAAGATTCTTGGCAATTTCATCCAAAATTTCTCTAATTTTTTCCCATAGGCTTGGTGCTAGGCAAAAAAATTTGGTGCAATTTTGCACCAAATCGCCAGAAAAAAAACCCTGGCAGGCGTTGGGGCAGAGTCCGCGCTCCCCCCCAACTGGGGAGCCCTTAGTGCCGAGGGTTGCCCACCACTCTTGGAACTCCCAATATAAGATTTGCTCTTGGAAAACATGACTCGAGAAGGCTCACTACGAGCTTGAGGCTGAAACGGACGTCGTTCTGCATCCGCCATGGAGAGGGCCAAGAATTACAGCCAACAACATTGACCGTGGGATTTCCTACAAGCACCGTGGACACATGTACATCAATGTCTCACGTGCACCAACAAACGCCATCTCCCAAACCAACCTTGCGCTCCATCGCCAAACAATCTAACAAAGCAACACACTAACCCTAGAGAGCAAACCCAGTCAACTTCCAACTTCCGATGTCCACTTTAGGCGCCAAGTGCTGCCAATAAGTTAGTGCGACGATGCTCCCTGCATTTCATGGCAATTCCGTAATTGTTTGCAATGCATTTCAGTACTCAACTTACCGACAATTCAAAAATGGTAGGCATCTACAAGGCAAACCGCATATTGTGGATCACGAAGATCTCAAAGCCACTGCACTCTCTCCACAACAGCTTCACAATCGACCACTATTTTCTTTATCATTTTAGAGAAGTGACCAGGTACTTCTTCAATACTCATGAGATACTTGGATGATATTTAATGATATCTATATCAAAATTGGATACCTAGGTGGTACCTAAGTAAAACTTGGCTATTGGTCTCACAATACAACAATAAGTTGGCTAAGAGGGACCCATTACTAACGGGCACCCCATCACCAATCAATAGGGTGTTGTATTTCCAAACACATTTCCATTTTCTCCTTGGAATGCGTGTTTTTGACTTTTTCAGGGTTAGGACCGATAAGTTCATGACACATAAGTGAGCAAGAAAGTAGGAAGCAATGAGTGTGAAAGTAGTTCTTGAATGATCGGAATTGGATGACTCTAGATGTTGATCATGGGTCAAGCCCAACTTTGACCTTTCAAAATTCTTAGTAATTTCATTAGAGTTATTCGTAAAGTAGGTTAAACTGGGGTTTAAACCGACCACTTTTGTGAAAAAGCAGGTTTCGTAGAAAAGTCACTCGCAGTCAGCATACCGGGAAAGACAAATGTAACACAATTAGTGCCTAGGAAGGTTTGGAAATTGGTGTATGAGCAATTCCTCCGTGAGCATCCTGGAAGCAAATTTGTAGAGGACACGTTGAAAGATAGGCTTCGGGAGACCTTGAAAGAAATAAAGACATGTTCTTCAAATGAGGACAGATCCAACAAGGCTACTTTGCAAGCAGATGATGTTCTCACACGGTTGAAAAATACTGACTCACATGCAACGCGTAACATCCTTCAGCTACGCCAAACTATGATTGATCAGTCTTCATCGGGCGGCCACCCACCTTCTACAGCATCACAACCATCTTCTCTTGGAATCACACCTTCTCAAGTGCAGGATGCTACTCCAGGTAGTAGAAGATGTCATCGTTCTCCCAGCCCATGTTCAACTCAGAAGCTTCCAACAAAGGCAGAGCTTCTTGCATCATAGTCAAAGAGCATGACTTCCATTGCCCGAACCATGGAAGTAAGGACAGAAGGAAAAGAGGCGCTTCTTTCTTTGAAAATGGACATCAAGATGGAAAAGAAAAAAGCAGCAAAGATTGCAAATTTGCAACATGCTAGGGACTTGGGTGTGATTACTGACACCGAATTCAAATTGCAGGTGAGGGTTGTACTTGGTTTAGGAGCTGAGGTATCCAACTCAAAAGGTGATTCAACTCACAACGCATAACATTGATGCGATTTCATAGCGCAGAGGAGGTTGATGTTTTGAGGGTTCAATAGGTTTCGAATTTGCATCTCATGGCCAATTGGAAGGAGTAGGCATCAATGGAAACTTTCGTCTTCTATATCCTCGAACTTTCAAAGGGTTTAGGATTGTTAGCTCTGTCATTCTAACTTTCTATGTCTTTTGCGTTTCTTACCTGTGACATTACAGTCTCCACAGTCTTGGTGGTCATGCTCTATGGTAACTCCATGATTTCGGAAGAATAGAAGGAATTAGATACTTCATTGTAAGACGGTGCAATTTGAGTCTGTGGTTGGCTAAGTTACTGCAATTTCGGAGTTAGTTTAGGTTGAAAATCCGACCCAAGTGCTTCCTTTAAATTCCATATTCGGATCTCGCAGCCAATTGTAGGAGAAACTTTATTGATTTAGACGGTTGTTGTTCCCTCTAAATGTTGGAATCTCGGAAGACCAATTGTTTGCTTTGAGAATCTCCCTTTTGTACCTATGTTGTGGTGTAGCATCTCAGTCTCGTTACATTGCATTATCCGCATCCTTGGTTGACTTTCGGTTTGCAATTTGGGAAGGAACTATATAATTAAACGTTTTTTTGATGAACTCCCCTGAAAAAATCATGCGGCGCCGATGGAGGAAATTTGTGAGTTTGGCAGCTGCCTCAAGGAAAATAGAAAATCGTGGGCGTCTGTTGTCAATCCTCTTCATCAATCTTCGCCACTTCTGTTTCAATCCTCCAATACCCCACTCAACTTGAATTCGGTACCCTGCATGCATTTTGTTCCAAGCAGCCACCACTCCTTGATTGACATTCGCAACCATCTCCTGGCCTTGGATTCGACGCATTATAAACATCTCTGTACCAATGTAGCCTGAATCCCCAAGCAAGTATTCAAAGTACTGGTGCACATCATCATGGGTAAAGTGCTCACGCCATCTTCCATACAGTTCCGATGCTCGCAGACAGCTTATATCATGGAATAAGCCCGGATAGTCAGGGTCAACATAAATGAAGAGACCATGGTGATCAACAATAACAATATTGTTCATGCAATACATCTTCTTTCTACCATTGAACCACCTACCATGCTCTGGATTCTTCCATGGCTTCCGAATCTTTACCAAGGTACCATCAATTATCCCAATGCATCCTGAAAATCTAGGCACCATGGATTCTAAGGCTTGCCTCTCCTCTACATTAGGCCACTTGATCTCATSTCTCAAAGCCCAATTAATGGAACTGGCAATAAAAATTTGATCATCTATAACAGACGATTTAGACCAATTCCATAGAAAAYTTGGCAATGCAGTAATAGGATCATGCTTCATGTATAATAGGAAGCCAAGTAGTCGTTGTTCCGGACTCAATTTAGATGGACGCCCTAGTAAGATACGAACGTCACCTGTAGATCGTGCATGTGTATTGATAGTAGGACAAACAATCTCACAGAGATCATCAAATTCTTGAATCGAGAAGTTGGTTAGAACCTTGAATAGGCTTGGAGTGGATCTCAAAGATCGCAACACATCACAGACACCTTCGTGAGGATTCACTGAATCTTGTCCACCATCCTCCCATTCATTATTGTGGAAAAACTCAAGTGTGTTCTGCGTTGCTATTTGAATGGCTAACAATGCTTGTTCCTCATCACTCTTTGACGAGGAAGAAGATGAATTCGAGGAGCTGGAGTTGATTTCCATTCCCACCTCAATAAATCAAAGTAGAAACAAAAATGTACGCTGAAAATTCGGTAATTGAGATTTGCAAGCGACAATAGTGACACCCTAAATCCAAATACCCTAACCTGATGCAAGGATGAGCAAATTTGAGGAACCCTCGACAATCACAGGTGCATGCTGCTTGAAAGCACGGAGGAATTTCCTGTGACACCTCCAGTACTTGGAACCCTAATCGTTGTCGCTTCCACGCTGAGAAAGCAACACTGCAGCAGCCGGGCGGGATCACAAGCAGGAGACGAAGTGCAACAGCTGGTCCAGTAGAGTAGACGGGTATCTCCCGGGTATCACAAAAAAGTTGCAAGTTCGACTGGAGTTTGGAAACTCTAGATGACTTTCCGGTTCCACTCTTTACTCAATTTTTTGGAAAAGTTCTGTCCAAACTAGAGAGGACTTTACGAATAACTCTATTGTAAGAGATAAAATTACTAAAGTTTTTGCAATTTCCATCATTTCAGTCAATGCACCTCTGAAAATATTTGCTTTGCCTACAAGTACCCTGGATCATTTCCATAATTGTTTATTTGATGGGTTACGGGTCCCTCTACCATAATCTGACTGGAAAAAATTGAAAATTTCCTGTACCAAACAGAGCTTCAGTAACGTCTTTTTGCTTGTAGCCAAATGGCGGAAAATCCTGCATAAAAACTCACACTGCAATCAACCAATTAAAATCGTCTTCGGATCAGGTTGTCTATCATAACTGTTAAGCGATGCGAAATCAACATTGATTGGTTCCGTTCACGCCTGGTTCAGTGAACAGAAGAACAGAGGTGGCCTTCGCAAAGATGACTCAGGGTGCAATTCTAAGCCCAATTTTAGAGGACGGGACCAAGGCCAGCTCTTCACAGTTTCACAGCAGCGAGAAGATCACAAATAGAATGCTCCCTGTCAGTACATTGAACGCAGTAGATGGCAATGATTCATGAATATCAAGGGTAGTGGAATCTTTGTGGTACCTGTGAGCTATGAATTCTGCCTTCAAGGTGAGGCTCCTGGGGAACCGYAGAAGTGGCAACGGYGGAGGTCCAACGACAGAATCCTCCCAGCCTGGTGAACACTACTAAGTTATAGCGGTYAAGCAGCTCACCAACTGCTCGCYTTGCCTTCAGCAKACAAACTCYRGTAACCAGGTTCCAAGATCGCTCACCAGAAGGCACGCAGCAACCCCAGCTGTGAATCTTGWCCACCATCGTCACACYGATACAATTAGGTTWAAGCATGGTTTGTGGTAAGAATTTGGAGTTGTCCGATTGCACAGACCGATTCTCTCACYTATGCRCAGCCCTGMAATTCTWATACGATTTGATCCCCGCATGCYCTCGCGAGAATGACCTCCTCAAACGCAACCTACATCCCAATCAAGAAATCCTGGAAGATGTATATGTCTAGTTTCGGTTAAATGCTCGAAACTGTGAGACTATTTGCGAACTCGTTTGGAAAAGCACCCAGACGCAAATGGCCACAGGATGCGCACCACAGCAGCCTGCATTCGGGGCTACCACTCTCCAATTAAGCCTTTTACACAAAAATTGTTTAGGCCAGTGCTCTCTGTCTCATGATCTGTCTCGTCCTTTCTCGCTCAATTTGCAACCGTAATCGTCGTTMTCACAGATTGCTTTGGTTCATACTGAATACGTAGTTCAAAACTGCGACTAGATGACCGGAAAGACTGTGATATCAATTGGTCGCGGTGATGAAGAAGTTTCGGGTGGGTAGTCCAAGCCCTAATTGGAGAGCCACTYTCTCGCTTCTGGAATACTGAGTCCGTGGAGCAGCAGAGGGATGGGTTGGGCAAAGTCAAGAGTTGTATTAGTGTTTTTTACACACCGGTTTTCAGGCTGTCTGAGGTCTAAATTATGTTGTCATTCCTGGAAGAGCTCGTGAACCGTTCGTTTCCTCAGTTATTGAAAAATAAAATCCCTGGTCGATGCGGGGGTTCCTGTTCTTCACAGTACGCGTGGGAGATGACCTACATAACCACAAAACTTCAACAAGACCAGAAGAGAAGTGCTTGTTCTCGTCTAACCGCTAATGCTGCTAGTTCTCGACTCACGAATGTGTGGTTGCCGTTAGATTCACTCATGTGATCGAGCAGCTGCATTCGAATTGGTGACATGGTTGGAGAGGTCTACCTAAACCCTAACACTATGCCTAAACTCCGTCCCACTGGTGCAATGTGCATTGCTCAGAGATTTTGCTGGTTCCTAGAGGAGTCTACTTGGTTTTAAAGTCTTCTCCGCTTGTTACTCCCGCGAGAGCGCCCCGAGCTGGTGGGGGACCGAGACCGCGGGGACCTAGGGCTTGCCGGTGGGCTTTCGGGTGGGTTTTCGGCCTCAACAGAGCGAGCCTGCTTCTTCTGGTACTTGCACCAGATTTGGTACGAGAGGCCGCAGAACACCATGGCCACGCCGGCCCACTGCTGCGGCGACAGTGGGTTGCCGTTCCACAGGGACGACACCAGTATGCTCACAAACTTCCGAGTGGTGGTGATGGTGGTGTTTGTCAAGGAACCGAAGCGGCTGATGGTGAGGAAGATAAAGTTCTGGCCCACGGCACCGCACAGGCAGAACAGGAAGATGTCCCACGCGGCCTCGGGGTGCTTTACGCAGAAGCCCACAGCGTCGTAGCCTCCGCCTCCCGGAATCAGAAACATGAAGAGCGCCATGTACATGGTGCCCCATAGCCAAAGAAAGATCTCAGATACCCTAATTCTTCCTTAAATTGGCAGCTGGGCCCAAGTTGCGTGCAACTTCTTTCAAGAATGTTATAGTAGCCAGCGAACCACCATCCTCTGCAACTTCTGTTTGATGTGTAAGGCTGAGTGGCAGATACTCTTTAGTTCGGCTGACATGGACTATTACGTGGTTCACATCTGCAGGCCCATCTGAAGATTAGTTAAACTTCGTGCGCAGGGTGGACAGATCTGCTGGTGACTTATAAATCCGCTACCAATAACCGTAGGGTTCTTCCGCAACAAAGAGAGTATAAGTTACTCCGTTGAATGCAAACAAATCTTGATAACGCCATCCACGCCCTGCAACTCACGTGATGAGGTGCAGCACGTAGAAGCTGCACACAGTGTCGGTGAAGAGGCATGAGAAGGGTTGAAGGTTCTGTCTGTTGAGCCTTTGGGTCAGTACCGCTTGCAATCCCTGGAAGGGTATGTTGAGGAAGAGGCGCATGAAAAAACCATGTCACCAAAAAAACTACTGAATGTTCGGGCACCAGAAGGGTTCTSTCTGTACTCTGGAGCCTCGAGAGTRRGAAAGGCCGTCTGCTTAWTATGGCTGTGCCACACGATRACGGCATCTCCTGACCAACGGTKCAGAAATTTCACTATTAGCGATCATTTGATCGTATAAACACGCAAGAAGGCACTTGGATTGGCCTTGAAATACCCATGAATGAATGGATTCAGCCGAATGAACACGGTGAAAATCGAATCCTTCTGTAAGTCGCCTGTACATAAAAAGTAAATCTTGCAGGGATTAATCTCAATTCCAAGATTGTGAAGAGAATGTGAAMTCTGTACAAAATGGGAATTCGGGAAGAACCCAAGAGCATCAGGTTACGTATTTCAGCACCTTGAGAATGAYAAGGTGGTATACTGAAGATCTGAAGTTTCAAACAGGCGTATGAAAAGTGGGAAATCTTCAAATTTCGCCATTTTCACAAGTAAGCTCTTACAGAGTGAAAATTCCATTACTGCAGGGTTCGCTCAGAATTATCTGCTTAACATAGTAGGCCGTTCTCTTTGATAATGTCATTGGTGGGGTTCTCCGGCTCACTGTGCCTCAGATCTTTTAACAAGCAATGTATCAAATGGAAGCTTGTGATCGACAATCCTGCAGTGTAGGAACGAATTTGAATGTTCATTTGGCAAATTAGTGCGTAACGATGTGCTGTAAATTGTCAGGCTGCATTGAGAGGGGGATTGATACCCAACTAGCAAACCAACGATAAAGAGGTTAACTGGTGGGACAAGATGGCACCCCCGARGAAAAAGAAGCGAGCGAAGATGAGACGCCGGCATATCGCACCTGAATTGAAAGCAAGAATGCTCCGAGCTCAAGTGATGTTAGTAACTCCTTGAACCTTCCTCATGCTGCATGAATGTATCACACCATGGTATCATAATGGCTTTATCAATGTCAGTCACTGTGCACGAGGGCGGAAGCTTAAGACTAAGCTGCTTTAACTTACATTGGTGAGGCRATGAGATGGTGTGGCGTAGTAGAGAATTGAGAAAATTGCACCTCTGGACACCAACAAAAGTTTGGCTTAAATTGGTTTCAATTACCCTGGGGTGGCTTSTGCTGTCGATGAGTGAAGTGATGCCAAGTTAAACTTATTTGAAATACCATGGCACGATTTCCGGAGTTTTTTTATGTTGCGCACAGACGTAGGAAGAGGGCACACATGTGTTCTCAATGCCTTTACTTGGATGACATCATTTAGGAAGAATTTATTCAATCTAGGGACTGGCCCAGATTTTGCTTGAGCTGAGACTGTTGAAGGTTGAGCAGGCCACCAGCACATGAGGAACAAAGCTCAAAGAAGCTAAGCTTAGCACCATGTTTTTTTCTGTTGTGATACTTTAAAAAACTAATGTGATGTGCAGTCGGAAAGACAAGGAGAGCAGTAAATACGACAAACGGATGGCCAAGCTGAGGAAGCATCGGGAACTGAATAAAGCGAAACTGCAAGAGCAACGGGAGAAGGAGAAAGAGAGAAACCGGCTCCGAAGTGTGGAAGTCAAGGTGAGGAAGCACAAGCAACGGTTGAAACTGCAGCAAGCGAGACGAAAAGAGAAAGTCCGAAGAGCCAAAGCGAAGCTGGACAGGCTAGCAGCGCGCTTAGAGGCCAAGGAGAAGAACAAAGAGAAGGCGAACAAGATAGCCTACGAGCAGTTCCTTAAGAGGAAACAGCAACGAGAAAAGCTGCTCATGAACAAAAGAAGGCGCAAAGCCAAATGGTAAAACGCTAAATCTACCTGTAAACGCTGCTACTTCATCTCCCTGTTTGCATGCATCTCAAATTATGTCCACACGTTTATGACAAGGCACAATCAATTGGCATGCCCCTCAATTGAAGCCACAGCAGTTCACTTGTTAGATTAAGGGACTAAGATGATCTCAAAGTGGGCTCATGGCAAGTCTTTACCGAATATCGAGCGGGACATGGCATTATTAGCCATCCATCAACTTGCATTTCGACATCAGGTTATGAAAACTGACAGTCAGGAGGAGAGGATTTATTGGTAGTTACCACCTCCGGGGACGGCAGCGGTGACATCCACGACGCCAGTGAAGTCGACGTGAAGCACGCGGCCCATGTCTATAGCGGCCTGCTTGTTGTTCTTCGCCACCAGAGCCGTGTAACGCGCCGTCTCCGGCATCTTCATCCGGTAATAGAACGTCAAGGCCGCCGGAATCGCGCCCACCGCCAGCACAATTCTCCAGACGTAATCCGCTTGCGGCGGCGTCGACGCAATTTGATTCACATTAAAAGGCGGGCTGTGCACGGCGCTTCGGAAGATGGACGAGACCACAATCGACATGGTCGCGCCGCCGAGGATCCCCATCCCCTGCATTGCAAACACTGCCGCAATGAACGCGCCGCGCGTCTTCTTGTTCGCATACTCGGACATTATCGTTGCAGAAAGCGGGTAATCTCCGCCAATCCCTACCCCGAGCCAGAACCGGAAGAAGCACAGCGTGGTCATAACCGCCTTCGCGGAATGSCCGAASGACAGCGCGGAAGCGAGCGACGTGATGATCATCATGAGCAGCGTCCATCCATACACCCTCTTGCGCCCGAGCTTGTCACCCAACCAGCCGAACAAGAGCTGCCCGATCAGGGTGCCGCAAAGGGCCACTCCGTTCACGGCCGCGGCGACATTCGGAGGCAACACGCCGGGCTTCCCCTCCAACGGGTCATAATAGTACAACCGACCCAGCAACCTCGTGACGGTGGAAATGCAAAAGAGGTCATACGCGTCCGTGAAAAAACCCATTCCGGCGATGACGATCGTCGTGAAGTGGTACCATTGCGTCTTSGCCTTGTCGAGCGAGTTCAGAATCTCCCCAGCCCCTGTCATGGCGRCGACGACCTAATTTAACTCCTGAAAGGCCTGATCATTCGCTGAGAAAGTTCTTCACAATGTGCAACTGATYAAGCGATGGCAGATGAAGCAATGTGCTGGGGAAGCACTGACATGGGGATCAGAATGTCTGGTCCGAGATGTAGCTGATCATTTGGCGGAGAGGGGTTTATGTACACTTAGGGTGCACGACCTTCACAACCCAGTGCGGACTACCTGTGAACGCCGTGGATGTCGCGTCAACTTGATKCTTCCCGCGTCGGAATGTGTTAAGATAGTAGCTCCAAGCGTCTCTGAACAGCGAGCAGRGCGGAATATCCTTGGCATATGCCAATCGCTCCTCGGAGAGCCCTCGGGGAGTCGCCCTCTCGGAAACGCCAAAGAAAGGAGGGCGTCGGCGCGCTTGCTTATTTGGGGATCCACGGAAAAGTGGGTGTTCGGTAGATGCTGGCGAGATCCCTGACTCCAGGAGCTTGCCTTCCGGATTTGCACTCTTTCGCTACCTGAAGAGCTCTGATTCGGCCGCCAGGGCTCTGGACCCGCACGGCGAATCTCTGTGCCCGCGCTGGAAGTCTGGAACTCGCGTGAAGTCCCCCATGCAAGGATGAAGATACCTACTACTGYGCAGCTCCTCGGTTGTCGCTTGGGCGATTCTATCCACAGTCGTGATAGTACATTCCAAGTGCCAAGAATGAGGGATTCTTGTTTCCTTGCTGGCGGAGCTTGGCAACGGGTGCTTCCTTGYAATAGACGAACATTCTGTGGATCTGTTTRATTCWCAGGAAAAAACAGAAGTRRAGGTTAACTTTTGCGGGTGCGGTATTGCTGCATGTAARTAAAGAAACCTGGTCAARACTCCACCGAGAAGGAAAAAATGACTGAAACCTCGCAAAGCGARCTTCAGAGAGGGGCTTTCCAGAAACAAAAAGGCCGTTTTTGCTTTTCTATTCAGGCGCAATCGAAGGGCCTTTCGAAGTGCCRGCAAGAAGGTGGTGAGCTTCGGAATTATTAGGGTTCCTRTTCGTGCAGCGACTGGTGGAGTGGTGGTGCTGMCCAACTGAGCGTGTTCGCTACTAATCGCATGAACTAATTGATGGCCCAAATGAGCCTCCTTCAATTTCTCCGAATTTTTCAATTGTCATCTGATATTGCACTGCCTCAATTCGTCTGGCACGTAATGTGGATTAACCCTGTAAGGACGCTGCGGACCAGAGAGTGGTCCGATGGGTGACTTCACTGTTAACTATAGAAAAACAGAATGCACCAAGAATCAAGGAAATTTGGTGACTACCTTGGTCTTGGTCTTATAGTTTGTAAAGTTTGATTTGGTAAGCTGGTAGAGCCCTAATGAGCTCTTTCGGGTTTATGGCAACCGTGGCGGTACGATGGAGTCTGGATTGAAGGTTTAGGGTTTCACCAAATCCCCAATTTGGAAGGAAAAAGGAAAGTAGGGCTTGACGAGAAAAGGGATGGGACGTCAGTTGTCGACAAACCAAAAGCTCTAGAGATCGCGAAATGTGGTTGCAACAAGAAACCCCGATCGATAAACCCCTAAACCGTAAACCCTGTTRACGAGCAGTCTTCGGACGAGTGGAGGATCGCATTGGAATTGGTGCGTTCGCCTTTTCGTACTTGGATCGCAGCTACACCAATGTCAGGGATTACGGGAGCTGGAACAACCCTTTCGGACTCCCAAGCTCATCAACGACGCGCCGCTGTCAATGTTATGAGCGCCACAGATCGACGTAATGAAGAACGTCCCATCCCCGTTCTCTTGGTATCATTCCCGTCCCCGTAATCGTCAGTGTAAACCACCCCGTCGACTCGTGCTTCCGAAGGAGTGTATACAATCGATTTTCCAACTACGCGTAGGTACCTGAATTTTTAGCAAGGTAGAAAGCTGACAGAYGATTGGCTCAAGGTTTTCATAATCAACTGTATTGAGCTATATTGCATGTAATTGCACTGTAGTCTGATAGAAGCTCTATAACTGAAACGAAAAAGGATGAAATTCATTAAATTGTACGCACCATTTCTCTATGAATGGGTCCATAGAATTTTGCTGAATGTATAATTCATCAGATTCAAAATGTCCCGTAAACATAAGATTCAATGCATGGTACTAAAAAGACAGAACTCATAAATTTGCAAAGCATAGTTCAGTGATTTATTTTTTGAAAATGAGCGCCATGATTGTCAAAAATGAGCGCTAGAAATGAATTCCATGACTGCCAAGAGAATGCACGTCTTGACTGAGAATGATGAGCAACTGTTTTAAGTTCACCTCAGAAAAGTTTACAGCTTCTATAATTTTCTTCACTCGAAATTGTTGACCTTAMCATCCATTGACCTGCTTCAATTGCATTCCAGCGAYCCYAAAACTGGTTTAGGGGTCTTAGTTGTCCTGGCTAAGTCCAGTTCATCGGGAAGAAAATTTGGCAATACTGTACACACGGGTGATAGTAGAATTGAAATAACAATGTTAGCTGAGGACAGAGCATACTTGCAAAACTTGTTTGTGGCCTCTTCTCACGGAGTTTTTTCTCGACTGAGGATGTAGCGTCTTTCAGGGAACATTATCCGGACTGTATTATACCTGCTGATCTGATCAAAATTGACTTCATAGGAAGACACTAGGAACCTACCCGAGATTTCTTGCGTACGCTGAACAGACACTTGGTCCTTTGTGGGTTACAGTATGAAAAGCTACATGAGGTTCACAAAAACTCCAACGAAAACGATGACAATGTGGTCAGCTTGCAAGGTGAAGGAATTATATGAACCTTGGGGTTCAACTGATCGAGAAATCATTGTCCCTTCAAATTTCAAAGCTCTACTGAAAAGTATAGTGTAGCCAAGGTTGTGAGTCGGTGCTTTGGCCGCTATTTGGTTCTGGAAGCAACCCATTTTTGATCAAATAAGCAATTATGCATATTTGGAGTGTAAGTTTTTTGAATATGGAATTTTTCCCATATATTGTACAGCAACAGAGTTTGGAAGGAATGCATATTTTTCCAAAATTTTATTACATAAAACAAAATTACTATGAATTTTTTAGTGGAAGATTCTCTTGGACCTCTAATGGTGATATAAACCGTTCTATTTCTACCATAGGCTAATTGCAAAATTGACTAAGGGCTGATTGCAATATTGAGAGCCTTGCAACCAATCACAATGAGCCACAACTACGTTGGAGACTGCGCCATAAATTCATGGAAAGACAACAATCTATAGATTGGAAATGGGGGGTTGATTGGAAATGGGTTACCTCCCTTATATGCCTCCAAGTTTGAGCAGGTAAGTAATTTCTATGATGATTTCTTACATTAATATTCCAGTTCTGTGCTTGTTTAGATTGTGCCGCAGCACAGTAGAACACTCTCGGAGCTTCATTTGTGCTGCTTAAAAATGGGTTGATCCATGAAAAGTTAGGAATTAATTGTTAACCCTTAAACGCCGAAGGGGTGACCCTACAAATCGTCCTTTTCTATTACCGTGTGAAGCACTAGCCTCCAAAATTGAAAAACTAATCATTGCAAGTCAAACTACTGTAGAAGAACTTCCCTTTCCAAAACAAATTTCGAGGATGAATAGATGCAATTCCGTCCTATACAGTTTGATTTTGCTTCATTCATCGGACACAAAACGGCCGCCTCAGTGTTTAAAGGTTAATCACTGATGACTGTTTTTGGTGCTGAATAAAAAGGTCGGAGGAAAAGTGTCGAGGTCGACCACAATCTGAAACTGCATTAATTTTAATCTTACCATGCTCCATTCCTCAAACCTCGATGAACAAAGGGAACAATTTCAGCACTCAACATTACACAGACCGGAACTCCACAATGTCAGGAGAAATGTTTACTTGATCACTGGTTTTGTAAACGTTTTGAAGCAATCTGTTTTATTATTTACCTATGTGCTTGAATTGATCCATACACGATTCTTCTCCTGACTTGGTAATTAATCAAAGAAATTAATTAGCGAACACTACACTAATGATGTTAAATAGTGTACCCATACTAACTATTTTAGAAATGCTATAAGTTTTTACTCTGCATGAATACTTTTACCAAGTGCATGGATCCTAATAGTTCTATAATTGGGAAAATTTTGTACCTATAGTTGGTAAAAATATTCATTAAGAGTAAAAACATATGACTGTTTTAAATCAATTAGTGTAGTTAACACTATTTAACATCATTAGTGTAGCTAGTTAGGTTGTTTCACTTGGAGCATGTCGAACTCAAGAAAGGTTTTTGTGAATCCATTGGAAACGTTTTACTCTGCTCTTGGAATGCTGGATCGTATCTCCAGCACGTTGATGATCGAGCTGACAGAAGACGAATTGTTTGTAGAGGAGTTTCCATATGATTTTATCAATCACCATGATGGGATGAAAAGTTTTATAAAGATGTCACTTTTCTTGACGACGGATAATTAGTTTGTGGAGTTTTCCAACCACATATGTTTATTAGATCAAGTGAGATATGAGTGTTGGAAAATGCAGTCTTTAATCGTTGAGAACTCCTGAGGTATGAACATTTGTTAAGGAAATGTTTTCAAAGTTAGTCCCTAAAAGATCAACATCATCTTTTTTAACATAGCAATTTTAGGCAACTCACTAAGAACAAAAATATTCACTATATTTTTTGAATCCTTTATAGGATGTAGAGACAAGGAGTACCTTGGTGTTCCACTATATTTTTTACAATTGGATGTGCCCATGATGTCCAGATAAATGTTTACTTGATCACTGGTTTGGAGTTATGGGGGGAAATACTTTTTTTCATAGAGAGGGGGCAATATAGGCAAGGTGATTTACACTAGAGCAAAATTTGCATTGTAATTCCCAAAGGAGCTTGGGTAGGGCCTTTGGGCAACCTCTTGAACGTGGTTTTGACAAGGTTACTTCTCTACCATTTTTTTTAGATCTCACAAATTTGTCATTCACTACAAAAAGCTTGAGGCGTGAAGAAGGCTATCAATTCTTGAATAGCAAGGAATGTTGGCCGGAAAAAGAAAATTTAATAAAAAATAAAAAATAAAATTTCAATAAACTTCAGGGCCTGAAATGCGTGGGACATTTTTTTTTTAAATTCAAAAAAAATTTGATGGAGTTTTGTTCTTTAATTAATCCGAAATTACAAAAGTCAGAAAATTATCAAAAATCTCATGTGGCACTATTAATTCCATATCAAATTGTAAATACTTTATTATTATTTATTATTATTTATTATATATTTATTGTTTTTTAAATACATTTATGTAATTACTTATTTACTTATTTACTTATTTATTTATTTATTTATTTATTTATTTATTTATTTATTTATTTATAGTTTAATATTTTGGTCAACAGTCAAAGGTTCATAACTTGGACCCTGACTAGCTCTTAATCCCTAAAGTTCCATGACTATATTTTCACTAAAAGAATACTCCAAAATTGCCATTTTTAGTACAAATATCAAATTCTTGAAAAAAACATTTTTAGACGCATGTAACCATAGTATCTTGTAGTATGCTGACTTGAAAACATGTGGTAATTTCAAAAAAATTCACTAGGCGGATTGCAAGATATAAGGTCGGTACACCCAAAAGCGCCACAAATTGGTATTGTGTCTTGTTACTGTTATCAAGTTATTCAGARTTTGAGTGAATTCAAGTTATTCAGAAGTGAAAGGAGGTTCCAATGCACTAGAGAACATGCCATTTGGATACAATATGCAAAAGTTATTAAGGGTCAAAGTTTGTTTCTGAAAGCGCCATCTACAGTACGTGTACATGGCTGATTTTGGAAATGTACATAGATTGTAGATGGCGCTTTAAGGTCAGCTGCGCTTCTGGGTGTACCCACCTTAAGCATTCAAATTCACTGAAATCATTTTTTTGGCCCTGCATTAGTAGGGCAGTTCACTTCACAAGTTCACTTTTCTATGAAAAAATGTCTAAAATGGTGGTTCCTTTACATTCTTTTTCCTAGACAATTTCGCCACATGCTTGAAATATTTCAAATCATTTGGAATTGTATAACACATAGAAAACAAATAGTAAGTAGAGAATGATTTAACATACTAAAATGTTAAAAATTTAATTAAGGAATTGAAAAATGCTAGTCCCAATGGTTGGAATGTTGTAATAAACAATATACATCCTATGATATTAATTTTTTCCAAATTTTTGAAGATTGAGTAAGATAAAGAACTTTATCCCTTGAATGCCGCGGCGGACGTTTTGTGTCCTCCGGATGACAAAGAATCAAACCGTGTAGGACAGAATTGCAACTTTTCATCCTCGGTATTAGAGGGAAGATCTTTTCTAGTATTTTGACTTACAATGAGTATATTTGGCTTTTTCAAAGTAGATGATGTCACACGGTATGAAAAATGCATCATTTCCACGGCCACCGGTCCATTGTTTAAGGGTTAAAATTTATTTTAGAGTAGAGAATCCATAACCACTTGCAAAAAAAATCCTCATAACTTTTGACTCATTGATCAAAATGGAATGATTCAAAGCTTTCCACGTGTATATAACCTTAGAAAACTAATTTCAAAAATTTCTTTATAAAAAAAACGATTTTTTAAAATCTGCCTAGACTGCCCATTACAAAAAATAATAGCATATTTGACCATAAATTTTGACTCATATTTCCAAACGTCATGAAATTTAGTGCATATGAAAAATATTTCTTGTCCCACCTTCTATTAAAATTTGGGCCTAAAAGATGGAAACCTTCAGTCACATGTACCTATCAAAAATTGCTATGTACTAGCCAAAAATCGCATGTTGGTCCTTTAGGGATTAAACAACCCTTTGAAGGCCTAAATTTTTTTCTAATGGTATCTATTCAATGAACACTTGAGGTAAGGTCACATGAAGACAATTTTAGTTGAATCTTCACAATAATTTGATACAAAGTGTGAGCATGTATCCCCATAGAAGAAATATAATTTTATTTAGAATTGGCCATGTCCTACTCAAAAGTTAAGGTGCTCAAAAAGAATTGGATAGCTTAGATAATTGGAAAACCTTTTGCTAAAATCCTCATTGACTTTTGAAATTTTCCATGCATGTAAATAATCAAACATAGTAAAAAGTAGTCCAAAAAAAAACAGATTTAAAATCACATTCTTAGAGGGATCAAACATTATTAGCTATATAGGGGAATTTTTGAGAAGAAAAAAAAAGTTCTTCTAACTTCAAGTCATTTTATCTTGCAATTTGCAGAATCAAAGTTCTTGAAATTTTTTCACACATTCTAATGGTTGTCTCTAATATTTCATTGTTTTTACTTCAAACAAAAAGTTTTCTCATTGCACAAGACATCATCCAAAAGCGACTAGTGTACTATTGGTTCACTTAACCTCCTTACATTGGACAATAATTTTGAATAAGCTAAACTCTATATTTGCAGTAGATGTTTTTTGGACCATTTAGAAGACTGCAAGTTCCTGAGCTGCAGGAACACATTCGGAACTCTGGAAACTCTCCAAAGTAGGTAGTCTGACCTGGCAGAGAGATTGCCACGTCAAATAATACTATTTAATTAATTAGTTTAATTAATTATTAAATATTGAAAAAAAATTGAAAAAAAAAATTGAAAAAAGTTTTTGGTTTCTTTATACTTTTTAAGATTTTTGAACTTTTTTTTTTTTAAATTCAAAATTTCAAACCAGCAATCGCTGGTTCCTTGTGCAGGGAATAATTTCAAGGAACAACCCCGAAACAGTCTCCTATGAGGCTGAAAAAACATCTAATACTTTTGAAATTTTCCATGAGTCTATCTAACAAAAATTAGAGCTCAATGGTGGAGAGACTCAAATTCGTCAAGAGCAAAAAATTTACTCCAAGAGGTCTATATTTTGTTGATCCCTTTTTGCATGAATGAAAAAATGGTTTTTTCTCACTTAAACCATGTAATCTATCAATCCACACAATCACATGTGTTGATATTTTTCCAACATATTTTCATGGTAGTCTATGACACTTTAAAATGTTTCAAGCTCAAAAAAGAGTTTTTATTTCAACTTTGGACAATGCACTAAAAACGAAAATTTCTTATCATTTATCCTAAAAATACCCCTATTTGTGTAGGGGTAAATTCCGAATTCTTCATGCTTTTAAAATGGACAAACAAAATTTGCAATAATCAAACTTTGAAAATCTAATGTTTCTGTCATGGCTTCATTCCATAGTTTTTTTTCCAACTTTATCCCACCATTTTCATCTTAGCTCTATTTTAGTTTAATTGTGGTGGCTTTGAGGCATTCCATGGCCCCCTATATATGTCAATATAAAAATCCCAAAGCCAATCACTCCAAAGATTGGCTAAACCTGTTCTAACCTCATGAAGAATATCACCTAAATCAATTTCAATCCAAAAATCATCATTAGAGTTATATAACAAGGAGGGTAGTCAAACCTTCTTGGCCCCATTAATCTTTAGAGAATGGAGATGTGGCATTTAAAGAATGGAGATATGGCTGACTCTCTTGTTGGCTCTACTTGGCTTGCAGAGGTCACTATCCACTGAAAAGTGGCTGTCACCTCCTAATTTGCAATAGTTCCTCCCCCCTTCTCTAGAAAAAATCATTGATAGGCCATTGATTTTTTTAAAATGCTTCACTTCTATATTGTCCATTTCTGAAAATACAAATACGAATACGAATCCAAAATACAAATATGGATCCAAAATATGGATACGGATATGGATACGGTTTGAATACGATACCAAATTCAGGATACAAATACGGATATGGATATGGTTTGAATACGGTACCAAATACAAGATACGGATATGGGATACTGAATTGTCCCATATTGATTGTCCATGATATGGGTTCTCAAAATTACAAGTACTGGGGAGGGGAGGGTGGGGAGCAAAATAATTAATTAATTAAATTTTTGAAACCCCGGGGGAAGGGTGGGTAATTTATTTATTTTTTAACACTCGGTGCATTGTGACACAAAGTATCACAATGCACCTAAAAGAGGCAGGCACTGCCTAGCACATTTGGCCACAGAGGTCACATTCTTTGAAGATTAATCAATAATGACCATTCTTCTCCTCTAGAAGTGAAGAACAAGCATGAAGAAGATTTAGTTAGCGAAATTTAATTTTCACTACACGGCTCTTCCTTTCACATGCTTGCTACATTTTCATTTTTCTACTTTCTAAGTTCTTAGAGTTTTGTACATTTTGTATGCCCACTTTATTCATCCAATGTTTTAGGGGGTTTTGTGCATTTAGTGAATCTGACATTAACATTTTTCTTCCTGAGCTTTGTAGTCGGAGTTCTGCGATATCTACATTTTTTGTAAAAATATTAAAAGCTCCATTCAGAATGAGTTGCCCAAAATTTCTATGTTGCCAAAAAATGCAATTGGGTCCTCTAGGAGTTAATTAATATACAACCTGACTACTTGCATTGCCATYTTCACTCCCTTTGGCATCAACTCCATTAACTAGTCACTATTGCTTGTACTTCATTCTCTCTTATCCTCTCATCCACCTCTACAATTGTAAGTCATACATAGCTAAAGTAGAAGCACTAGTAGTTGTTCATTGAAGCAATTTTTGAGCAAATTGTAAGCAATATAAGGTCGTACAATTTTTTTCCACGTAGAAAGATAGTAAATTTTGTTTAGAAATTTCAGAATTTTATTTCAAAAACTAAAATTACTGTGAATTTTGGGAGCCAAAAAATGCACTTCACACATTGCCAAAGTATAGAGTCTTCCAATTCTAATCATTCTAAAATTACTTTTCCACTCACTTCTTCTTACTCTCTTGCTCACTTCTATGGGACATGTGTCATAACCTTATTAGTCCCAACTTTTAAAAGGACCAAAAATACACAATCCAACCTTGAGTCAGAAATCTCTTCCAACCTTGGTTTGATCTCTTCCAGCCTTGGTTTGAATTATTGATCTTCTACAAGTTGAGTGTTGACAATTGGTACTTCTACCTTAAAACCTCTTTGGAGTTTGCCTTTGCTCTATGTGAATTTTATTCTCATCATATCATCTCATTGTTAAACTAGCTCAATAGCCTCCCCTAGGTGGTGCCCCCTAAATACCTTGCGGGGAAGGGGGGGGATCTTAGTTATAATATTGCAAAAGTGATTGGAACATGTGTCATGTATTGTCAATGTTTTGAACGTCACTCGATCGGAAGGCTCCAAATTTTGGGGGAGTAAAAGGGTACCTTAGCCAAAGTTAATAATGTTATGATAGATGAGACATTTTTGAAAAATGGCTAATCAAAAAGGTTTCACCTACATGAGTTTGTACTGACATGTATATGTTGCTTATGTTGTTAGGCCTTCTTGAATTATGACAAAAAGTATTGGTGAGAAGATGTGTTTCTCTACTAAGGTAGAACCACCCATTACCAACCAATGCCCGATTACCAACCATAAATTGACCTATTTCCAACCAAGACTAGAATGAGTTTTTTTCATCTTTTCAAAGTTGGGACTAAAAGTTCATGATACATGTTCCAAAGTAGTGCAAAAAAAAGTAGGAAGCAGTGAGTGGAAAAGTAGTTTTTTGAATGATTGGAACTGGAAGATCTAGTGATCGGCTTTGGTTCCGGAGTACTTTTTGTTTTTCAAAATTCATACTAAATTCAATTCATGCGAAAAAAATTTCAAAGTTTTTGTAATCCTCATCATTTTTATCAACACACCTCTAAAAATATTTACCTTGCATTCCATTGCTTTAGATTTGTCCAAATTCCTTATTTGGTTAGTTATAGGTGGTTCTCCCTTATACAACAGACTTGAGCAAGATTTAATGTAGAGAAGGGGTCACTAGATGCAACATTCAAGGTGTTGTATGACATTGAATTGTAGAGTCATATATATATGTATATATATAGGGTTGTCTTTCAATCTTTATATTCAAAATTAAGATTTGCTACAATCAAACAAAAGTTATTTAAATTATATAGCATAGTCTTTAGAATTTCCTAGTGTTGAAAATTTTATTGTTTCAGGAAAGTGTTGATGTTCCCATCATTAGATCTTATGCATTTTTCACAATTCAATAGAAACAACAATTTTGACTAACCAAAAAAATATTCAAATGCTAAAGATAGAAATTATATTTTTGGTAAATTTTTGAAGTTATATCCTCAAAATTCATTTGAAGAGAATCCAAAAACAATTTTAAAATTTTGACCGTATGGATACTTTCTAATTTTTATGCTTCACATGATTTTCTTTGATGCAAACTTCAAAAAAGTTATAGAACTTATATTTTATAACACATTTGTGTTTTGTCTAAACCCCTTAAGCTTTTAGGGGTTAATTGATCGGAAATGGGTTGTCTACCTTACCACATGTTCTGAGTTCCTAGGATTTTGTAAGTAATTCATCAATGGTCACAACACCCACCTTGACCTTGTTGATGCTTACAAATCATATATCACCTATGACTTGCTAATCCAAGTACAAGGTGGTTGCCTCTTGTTGTAGAGACCAAGCTAGAGGAGATGTTGCCTACTAATGTTGGCTTGTTCTTTTAATATGTTGACGTCATGCAACAATTGAACAAATTTCATACACTCTCTTCAAGACAATTTATGCAACAAACATCATGTCGTGCATTGTACTTTGGTGTACATTGTTTTGATGATAAATGGCACATGTCAAAAAGTGCGGTGACAATGGGACACATTGTTCTCTAAAGTCTGTTTTGGTTAGTTTTCTTTCCAGAATCCAATATCTATGTGAAAATTTTCATCACCAAAGTCTCTTGAGCTGGAAAAAAGCCTAAAAACCAATGTTTTTTATTTTTGGTTTTTGGACAAATGGTTATGTGGCCTTTCTTTCAAGAAGGTTTTGGGTTTCTTGGCTCTTTCATTTTGGAGGCTTGAATTGAAGGAGGCCAATTTTGATTATGCAATTTTGAATATGTAATTTTTGTATGTAATTTTTAATTATTCTAGCTTTGCACAATGGATGAAATAAGGTTTTGGAAACATTGAGGCAACGGCGTGCAAGCCAGTGGTCACAGTCTACCATTTTTTAACACATTTACCCTATATAGGTTTGAAGCTACCAATTTTTTTTTGAGGAAATTGGGCATTTAATTGCCTAGAAAAAAACCTTGCTAGAATCCTTCACTCAATTGTCATTGGTAGCATAGATAGACAATACAAGGTCAAATTTTTTTCTATTTGTGTAAAAAAGAAAAGATCCTACATTCTTCAACACTTACTATGGAAGTCAGTTTGAAAAGGTATTACAATTCAAACTTGCTCACAACATATCTAGCCGTGGTAGAGATGCCCTAATGTGGACCAATGTAACTAGGACACTATTACCAAAATGACATTGATTGGTTGACTCTCAATCAAAGGCGAGGAGGCCTTAAAAATTTTGCCGAGGGCTTGCTCCTCTGGTCCCTGTACTTTTTCCTCTATCAATGGAATTGGTCCTTGTGTTCAAATTAAAATAAAAAAGGCGAAGAGGCTTTGCATCAACAAAAGCTAACTAGTGAAGAAGTTTGAATAGATATCTTACTCAAAAAGCAAGTCAATGCTACAAGGACAAAGCTTATTGTGGGGTAATTGTGTGTTCTATTAGTCAAGGCTGAAATTAGTGGCATTTGCCATTATTGTCATTACCCAAAATAATAACCTGCAGTAATTTATAATAGTGTGACTTTGGTAAATTACAGCTAATAGGACAAATCAGAGCATGGCGAATCTCACTCAGCACAGTAGTTCGCACCCCCAATCGTTAGTCACTTCCACAGAGACTTGTAAGTTAAGTTACTTAGTGCCAGATGCCTTGTTTCTGCAACGACCATTTGACACATTTATCATTAAAAACCATTTATCTTATCATTAGAAACAGTAACATGTGATTAAACATGTTAMCCACGTGTCAGGATTTGAAAAGCAATGTAAAGCCACCAAATTACCAATCCTGGTCCATTTGCACGGTTACAGATCCACGCGGTGAGAGGGGTACATTCCCCTACCACCGTGGAACTATCCCCTTCCGTCGATGCCAAAAGTCTTCCCGTTCCGGTTCTGCACCTTCTTCGCCGATGTTTGAGCCCGCTCGTTGATATGCGCCTTCGGGGTCACATTTTGCTGTGTGTTCTCTCCCCAAAATTCAGATCAGAGATTTGCACTCATCGTAWTCCACTTCACACTTTTCTTGGAAGRCAACGCCTTYAGCAACCGTTCGCTTTGGTTTGATCGCATTTCCAGGGATTCGTTTGGTTGCGCGCATTCAACTGCAAGTCGGGGCGGGCTTTGGCGGAGCAACCACTTTGGGAGGTTGCAGATTCTGAATTGTGCTCCGTTTTCTGGGGTTTTCTGGGGTTTTGGTGGTGAGGTTTTGGAGAGAACGAGGAGCGGAGAAACCGAGGAGCAGTTGCTATCATGGGCAACGACAAGGAGGAGACTCACCACGACATGAAGGAGCGCTTGTCGTCGGCGTTAAAGCCGCCCACCAGCCCCATGTCGCAACGGACGGCTTCCCGAGGACGAAGCCCGCGGGGACTGCATGTGGATGTGTCGCGACTGAGTCAATCCGGGGCGCAGGATTCCAGTCACCCGGTCTTGTATAGTCCGCTGGCGTCCACCTTCTCCCCCGATCTGTCCACTAAAGAGGTCGGTCGGTGGAATGTTCTGTGCTTTCAATTCTTGTGGAATTCATGGCTCTGCTCATGTTGGAAAAAATTTAGGTGCCTAGCGTTTTGATTTGTAGTTGGGACTGGATACCATGCTCTTGTGAGGGTTTTGTTTCTGATTTTCTGCATATTGTCCTCCGAGCTAGGGTAATATCCACCAAGATACGCTGCGAATTTCGTATTCAGAGTTTCCGTGCAGAGGTCACTAAATGTTGTTTGGTAGCGTTTTGATCCCCATGTCGATGCAATCATGGTGTACCGGATTTGCCATATTTTTTTTTTTGTATTACATTATGTAGTTGACGGCACATGGAGTAGGGTTTGAATAGCATATGCTTGAAGTTCGAGGGTGTTGCTCTTGATTCTTGAGGATAATTGTGTCTGTATTATCAAAATTGTTGGTGGGATTCTTGAGGATAATTGTGGTATTCAAGTGGTCAGAGCAGGAACGAGGACTGGTATAGATCTGAGGTTCCAGATGACCGCCTTGATAGTGTCAGTCTTATAAATTTTTCCCATTTTAATGACTTGWCATTCCAGTGGTTCTTTACCTCTTTTTTTGATACCTGATTGCACATACCGACAACGTAGTCTAATTGATTGGTACGTTCAATTGGTTTGAGCAGTTGTGAGATTGCAACGGCCCTAGCCCTACTCTAGGTAAAGCGCTTCTCAGGTTGTACCTGATATGTTTTCTATGGAGAGATGTTATATATTCCGGTGGGTGATGTCCGTTGCGCAGCACTCTTCCCTATCCAATCCACAGTTAAATAGATGTACTGTAATTTTGTCCTCAGTTGCAGTTAGGACGGGCATGGTATTATTACGTACTTGTTGGATCTGGTCAGGAGGTGTAATGAGCTTGAAGATATAGTTTTCAGAGAAAAAAATGTTTGAGGCTTACTCTGATTTTGGTTTGTGAATGCCAGGAAGCYTTATTGTGGGTGGATGAGGTAGCTCACATTCCTCACAAGGTTCCAGATCTGAAGGAAGGGCATTACATGCGTCGGCACTCYTTGCGAAAGAAAGATCAATGTGCAGCTCTTGTTGTGGGCCATTACTGCCATGACCAGCTTACGCTCCACGGTGGCGAGGTTGTGTATGGTCTTGGGGGATCTGTCTCGTACATCACCAATGTCTTTGAAGCCCTTGGTATGGAATGCAAGGTAAGAGTTTCTATRTCGGTACCGGATTTGCGTATGGGAAGATCCATTTGTTTATCAATTTTTGCTGTACTGAAAGAACTGCTCACTTGCAGGTAGCTTCAAAAGTTGGGCCAGATTTCTTGTATCGTTCACAGATCACCCACGCACCTGAAACCATTGATGATCAACAAACGACCGAGTTTTTTGCGGACTTCACAAAAGGAGAAGAGAGGATTCTGAAGGCTGGAAACATATGTGCACCGATCGAACCAGTGGATGTAATTGACATGGAATATGAGCTAGGTCTTGCTGTGGGGATTGCTTGTGAAGTTTTACCTGAAACCTTGAAGCATATGGTGRACGTTGCCCGTTATGTGGTGGTTGATATCCAGGTTTGTATGCCTTAGCTTGCTGCTTGTTGTAKTTGGCTTCTATTTCTCTTGATGTGCTGTCTACTGCTGTTTCAGAGGATTCCGTTTTAGGGTAGTCTTGGAATATCGCAGCTATGTGAAATGCGAAGTTAGTGTTTGTGAGTTTATTTACAGGTTTACGTTGGGGTTTTCCAGGCACTTATAAGGACAATTGATCCGGAAACCGGTCTGGTAGGGCTTCGAAATCTGGAGGAGACCCCTTTCTATGACATGTTGGAGGACATTTCATTCTTGAAGGCAGCTCGAAATGAAGCTTTGTATATYGACATTGAAAAAGCTCGGCGAAAGACATGTGTCATYGTCACCGAGGGAAAGAATGGCAGCAGGATTTACTCTGCAGATCTGGAGTTTCGTGTCCCTGCATTTCCTGCWACAGAAGTAGATCCTACTGGAGCYGGAGATAGCTTCCTGGCYGGTTTTTCTGCAGGTTTGTACCAGGGGCTGCCTGTTGAACAGGCGGTTTTAATGGGGAATTACTTTGGTGGAMTGGCAGTTGGTCAAGTTGGAATCCCACACTTTACAGCAAGTCAACTCGAGGTACTGTTTGTATCGTGATCATGTGTTGTCTCATTATGCAGCATGTTTCTCATTGGGCTTCTTCTTTTTTTACTCTTTTCCTAGATTCCAAGGATTGTCACTTTCTGATGATGTTGTTTTCTTGCAGTCAATGGAAGAGACTCGTGTTGGTGTTCACATTGAACAGATTCCATTTGAAAGCCGCGGTGCACTTTTCAGCAATCAGTGACAGCAAAGCAATTTGGAATGACATTTTCTATTAGAATTCTGAAACTGACTGTACCAACATTGTTTTATTCTGTATTCTGAAACATTCTTTAGCCTGGTAGCTTCCTCCTCTTGCTCGTGAAACAGATGGCCTTCACTGATGAGGACCTTGACTCGAATATTGTGTGATTGAGAAATCACTCTGAAGATTTCATCTGGACCTTCTTCAGGCAAAACAAATGCAATGACGTTCTTTTTATGTTGTGAATTCTCTTGTAATAAATAGCGATGGCCTTCTTGTAAGTTTTATCACCTTCAGCAGATGTTTAGAATCGGAACATTCCAGCCGAAATAGGTCCTGGCCACGCTGCAACGTTTTCTGCAGAACTAATTTCTGATTTTTTCAAAGAAGATTAGTTCAAGCATCTAACACTCATTTTTGCAAATCCATTGCCGTTTCTGTATGAAGTTTCGCTGTAAGTCTATTTCTGCTAAGGACCGGTTTATTGTGCGACTGTTGAAGTTAGTCCTTCCAATGTTCCTTGCCTCTTGGGTGGGCGGGTGCACATCCAGCGCGTCCGACGCCACGTGCACGGCGCCAAGTCCGTCTCGCCGATCATCACTCGGTTGGCGACTTCCTTCTGCTCCGCTTGCAGAAACCGCTGCAAATTAATCCCAGCAAGTCCTCCACCCGCGGCCCTTTCTTCCCTGAAGCATTGGTCTCGATGTCCAGCATCGTCCCTTTCAATGCAAGCTATAGCAAACATGCTCATTGAAAATACATGTGTCATTAAAAAAAATTAATGAATGCGATTGTAATCAATCATTCTTTACTTCCGCCCAACATTTTCCAAAAAAATTGGAAAAACAGTTTACAAATATATTTCAAGACTTTTGTACTTTATATGAAAGTTTATCAGTCCATATGCAATTATGGAGAAGATGGAAGCAAAAGCCTGAATATGTCACAAAATCGATGATGTCCCCTTAACCCCTAAATGACCCTGAGGAGAGAATGTGTCCTTGACTAATTTTTTAAGTTAAACAAAACCTTCCCAAATTACTATTTTTAGTAGTTTATATTTTTGAAAAATTCTTTTTGATGTTTAGTTTAAGCTTCACAAATCTGATTTTGAAAATGATTGATTATGATTTTTCTATTCAAGATTTTGTGCATGGGTGTCCATTGCAATCTTGACTTTTTGTAGAGTTGAGGGCTCTTGGAATGAGCCTCAAATACACTAGATCTTTGAGAAAAAATCACATTAGAATTTCATTTAAAAAAATTGTAGAGTAGATCTTGAGAAGCCATAAATTGGTTGGGATTATGCATGTTACTAATTTTAACCTCATATTTTTTTGGTGACCAACATTTTAGATTTGACATGTGAAAAGAAGATTGAAATACTTCAAATCACTTTCGCAGTTTTAACACCCTCATGATCAAACATTATAATATTATAATCTTTCAATCCGTAAGAGATGTTGTTGTGTTTTCTTTTTTAATGTGAACTCTAACATATCTAGTTTGATTTTATACGGTTACGATTCAAAAAGAATTGATACAACCTATCAAAATGTTGAATTTTTGTTCAATTTAGAGCAAATTTTAGAAGCTTAAGAAATTCTAGGGTCATTTTGGGGTTAATTGTTTGGTCCCCTTAATACCCCTATTCAGTGTAGTTCGGGATCTAAACTTTTCAAGAATCTAGCTCTACACCGTTCAACATTGAAGATTGTTTGCAATTATATATGCTAATTAATTACATAATGGAAGCTTATGAGCTTCTGCATCGAGCAACAGAATCAATGGAGCTTCTGACTATTTCAATCTGTCTGTGAAACGTCCTGCGTTCAGTACGGTCCGGAACACGTACATGGTTTAGGCGAGACGGATATGGTGCTGAAAACAAGGTTTGTATATATTGTCACTATGATGTGTAGTAGGCAGTAACTGCCTCTTTTGAGCGCATTGTATCAAACTATGTCACAATGAGCTCAAAAACTAAAAAAATTTAAAATATTTTGTGACCCCTTCCCTCCCCTCCCAATCTGATTTAAATATTAAATATTAAATATTAAATATTAAAAAACATTTGAAATCGCCCCCCACCCCACCCCCTCTTATAATTCTGAGAGGATGGGCCTTCTTACAATGCATATGGGACAATGAGCCTTTCTCATATCGTACCGTATCCATATCCGTATCCGCACTCAGTATTCATATCTGTATCCATATCACATCTTCGTATCACGTATTCCGTACCTAGTATTTGTATCAATATTTGTACTCGTATTTAGTACATGTATCAACGGCTGCTGATTTTCCTTAAGGGTGTGTGGGATTTTTTTAATTTCAAATCTGATGGTTTTTAATTTTTTGATGAGGTGAGGGGTCATGAAAATTGAAAACCAGGTGTACTGCCTCTTTTGAGCGCATTGTGTCACTTCAAAGCGTCCCCCAAAATACCCACAGCAAGCTTAAATAAACAATGATGCAACAATCTTTTAAAAAGCTAATGTAGTTCAAGAATTTCTACAACATTCAACGATAGTCTGCAATCCTAATTAATGCACAACAAAAGTTGAGCTTGCACATACGTAGATCGAAGAAGGGAGCTTTTGAATGAATGTTTTACTAGTGGCAGTGCCTGTGATCTTTGCCGCGCTTTATGCAATAGCCAGTGTTTTTCCACTTCAAGGAATCCTCAAAACTAAGGGAGTATGCTCTAAAAGTGACCATCTCGGCTTTGAAATTGCCCCTATAAATAGCTGTAGAATGGATATGAGGTCATCCTTAAATGGACCATATTCACCATTGAGTGAATCAAGAAAAAATTCTTTTTTATTGCAAGAGCCAATCATTGTCTTTCATCTTTACAAGTTGCAAGTGGACAAATTTTGAAAGACCTATGGTCACAAATAGGTGCCTATGTCCCAAATCTTTGAAAATTCATATGTAATTCAAAAATGCTTGGAAAAATATGAAAACACTTGGGCTTAGTTCCACATCCTTTTTTCTTTCCCTGAAAAATGAGCTAAAAATATTTCTGTCCACAGAAACCTACAAAAAAAAAAGTGGATCAGCCCTTAAATGGTCGCTTTTAGAGCATACTCCCTTACCCAATGCAATCTAAACTTTTTCAATGCTGCTAGACTCTTCAAAGCTATAATTCCAGTCCAAGACTCTCAACAATTTTAATTCAATGATAGCCTGCAATGCTAACCCACAAGGGAATGTAAGTTTTCTTGCTTTTTTCTATATCAACGGAGCCTCTTTCTCGATCAAGTTGTCTGTGATCCTTCTGTGCATGAAAGGAGGTTTTATTACACAAAGATTGCATTTTTATGGGTTCAAATATTTGTCATTGGTAAACTTTTCAATTATGCAATTYCAATTTGCATTTCTTTCAAGAAACCAATCTTTTGGTTCTGAAAATAGTATTTTACAATAGATTTCAGAAATTTGAGGAATTGATTCTACAAGAGAATTAAGAAGCCTTTATGAGTGGCCAAGTACAAAGTTCACCAATAGAGAAATGTAGAGAACCCTAAATAATAAAATTCATATATGGTGATTTACCATAAGGTTAACTAATGCATGACAATGCAAATATGAAATTTATGATAATCAAATAATAGGGTGTCAAATTGCCACTTGTAAATGGTAGACCAGTCAAAAATAAATTTCCTCATCAACATCCAAATTCCTTCTTAACCCCTAAATGCCCGAGGGCCGAGGCACCCAAATGTGGTGTTGACAAAACTTTGAAGATGAAGAAAACCTAACTAATTTGCTATTTTTAGTAGTTTATATTTTTGGTAGATGTTTTTCAAGGTCTAGCTATAGCATCAAAAACCCAATCTGGAAAATGAATGACTATGATTTTTCTACTCAAGATTTTGTGCAAGGGTACCCTGTGTAATCTTGACTTTTCTTAGTGTTGAGGGCTCTTGGAAGTGAGCCTCACATACACTAGATCTTGGAAACAAAATCGCATAAAAAATTCATTTAAGAAAAATGTAGAGTAGATTTTGAGAAGCTATAAATTGATTGGGGTGGTACATGCTCGGTCCTATAACCTCATATATTTAGATTCATGATAGTTTTAGATTCACTGTGCAAAAAGTGCTTTGAAATTTTTTTGTAGTTTTGACAGCCTCTAGGTTAAACATTATAATCTTTCAACTCATAAGTGATATTGTTATTTTTTCTTTTCCAATGTAATCTCTAACATGTCTACTTTAAATTTGTACAGTTACAATCCAAAAAAATTGATACAGTTTATCAAAATGTTGTGTTTTTACTACAAACAATGCCCTCTTCTGACGGAGACCATTTCCTTACAGTCTCAGATTTTGTCACTKCTGATAATTTGTCATCCATCCTACGAAGATTCTGCGCATCATCTTTGATTGAAACCATTTTCGTCCCACWGCAGGAATTAGGGTTTWAAGCATCCATCCSAATCCTAATTCGTAGAGCTTCGCTATATTACTTCGGACAATTCAACTACAAACTCTCATTTCGTTTGCCTTGAGATTCTCGCCATTCTACTGCCGGTGAAATTCTGAGCGACCTAGAAATCATTCAAGTACTGTTACTTCAGAATCGGCTACTGTACTTCAATTTGTGTGCGCCATGGAGGTGCTGCGAGGAATGTCTGTGATGCGCCCGCGCCCTGGAATGGTTGGATTGTCTTCCTCCKCTCTCCATAGTGTTGTGTCCGACGGGACTGTGGCGGTGAAGGGTCCCAGGAACGTTCAGAGTCGTAGGCCGGTGGTGGTGAGGGCAGCAGCGAATGGAGATGTCAAGGAGAAGCGATACAAGGTGACCGTGTTGCCTGGAGATGGCATTGGCCCGGAGATTATCGGCGTGGCTAAGGATGTGCTCAATCTTGTGGGCTCCCAGGAAGGTGGGCGACCYGAGTTTTTTCCTGAGATTTGAACKKYGATATATTTTTTTGGTGTTTTGGACTTGGAAACGGGCCACTTTTATGTATTGAATGCACTTGCAATTCTGCAGTCTTCGAATGTTCTCGTGCCTGAAATCACTCGCAATTTAAAAGCTGAGTTTCAATTGATGCCACAAACCCTAAACCCTAAAAATGATATCACCGAATATTCTTGCTTTGGAATGATTTAGCAGRTCGGTCGCTCTTTGAGATAAAACTTTATGGAATTTMTTTTGAGCAGTCAAGGACATGTTTATTATCAAATATAATTTTCAAGTTAGTACCTGCTGAGCCGCTGGGGGTCATAACTTTGATAGCTGGGACCCTTTTTGCCTTTACTGGGCATATAGCCAATGTGAGTTATTTTTACAACTCACAACCAATATCTGATCCTCCCAAGACTTTATTTTTGGTACCTAATTTGTAGAAGATTATATTGAGTTTGTCATACTCTCCAATTTTCAGCAGATCAAGCTGTGTTTGCCCTAGTCTCCWATTTCAGCCGTTGGTTAAGTCTAAGTATGCTAAATTATYATGACAGTCAATGTTTCAGCACTGCATTTTGATCTCGAGGACAAGTTTGTGGACTTGARTCTCATTGGTTGCATACTTTTTCAATCAGATTCTTAGTGGAAACTCACTAAGAGTCTTTAGTCCTCCTCTCAACCATTGAGACTGCCCAATCAGATTCAGAATCCTGCCTTGGCATTGTGGATTTTGGTGGTGCGAGTAAGATTTTTCGCTTTTTGTCCGTGCAGGTATTAAATTCGACTTCACTGAGAAATTGGTAGGTGGAGCAGCAATTGATGAGCTTGGGACTCCTCTACCTGAAGATACTTTGGCCACTTGCAAAGCATCCGATGCAGTGCTCCTTGCTGCAATTGGCGGGTATGACGTCTTTTTTTTTTTTGGGTAGCATGTCTTTTCCCATTGCTAAGGTAGCACTTGAACGTTGAGCATAGCTATCATGGTCAAATTTTTATGCATTCTTGTCGGCAGATTAAAATGCATCAAGAGATGCGTTATTTGTATGCCATATGCAAAKTTAGAAAGGTTCAAATTTTACTGGTAGATAATCATAAGTCTTAAAAACCAAGGTGGTGGACATTCTTGAAATCGATAGTACTCATCGTGCAAATTTTTAGGGTGTCACTCTTAGGTATGTGTGTCAATTAGGGTTACTCCTGTCTCCTCTACTGTTTAGCAGCTTTACTCGTCTCAAGCTTGCATCTTAACTCTTCTCTAGCTGCTGCTGACTCAGCCAATTTAAATTTAAACACTGTGCTCTTTCAGTGTTCGAATTCTTTAGTAGGGTTTATGGAATGGAACTTAAGGGTAGAATATGGTGAGCAATTTAGGGTTTACGATCTTAGTATGCCGTAATAAGAATTTACCAGGCCTGGCAAGACTCTAGTTTAAAGAATCAATCAGTTGTTTATTTTCTTGATAAGCTATCATATGTTCAAATTTGAAATATTTCCGCTTCAGTAACTGAGGAGCAGTATSCAGGTACAAGTGGGATAAAAATCCACGTGATATGAAACCTGAAACCGGGTTGCTTGGTCTACGTGAAGGCCTTGAGGTCTTCGCCAACCTACGACCTGCTGTYGTGCTCCCACAGGTGAGATTGCCACGTTTCTGCCCCTTTGCCTTGCCATCACTAAATCATTTGGTAATCTAGGSGAAGGTAACAAAATATGTCAATAGAAAGWAGRAATCGTGYCCTACATTTTGAACAWTAAAAKTATGTTTTGAAAATTWCTAGAATTGCCTATTAGTTTCCGAAGTGGTCATTCGATTTAAGCTTGGTCACCTAGGAATTAACTTGCTAAATCAATTATGAAAGGAAGAAGCAAAGGAATGGAGGGTCTGAGGAAGGGCTGTAGATGTGTGGTGCGTCAGTTCTCAATTTGATAGGCTATGTGGGAAATTTGGGGGAACAGTTGGTGGACTCATCAACTCTCAAACGTGAGATTGCCGAGGGCGTTGACATTATGGTCGTGCGCGAGCTTACTGGAGGTCAGTGCCGAAAACGACTTAATGATTTCAGATTTTCTTATTTGTGCTAACTAGACCCCTCTTTGTCAATTTCTTTCGATTTTTTTTTCTGCTAGTTGGCCTTCACAAGGTGAGAGTCGTTACAGTTACTCYACGTAACATTTATGAAGTTCCAGACAATGTTCTGGGAACATATCACTAATGTCAAGTTTAAGTGATGCCATAATTATTGTTCTTTTTGTTTTCTAAGACAGGACTTTATTTTGGAAAGCCAAGGGGCTTCAGGCAGGAGAGTAATGGTGAACGTACTGGCTACAATACAATGATGTACTCAACATCAGAGGTATTTAGCATTTTCTATGCCGCACCTCGAAATTGATTGATGCCTGTGTAAGATCCATCGGGACGACCGTTCATGCACTTGCTAAGAGTAGACAGTTGGTAACTATTTTCATCTTCTCCAGAATATTAGTGGCATTTCAAGTCATTGATTGTCGATGCAATTTACCACTGTGAATGTGTAATATAGAAAGTTAATTTGCTGGAGTGGCTTGTCGCAATGTCGAATATTAGTTTCTTCTGGATCCTAATCTTCAGTGTTTTTCTCCTGCACAATTGCTAGATTGATCGTATTKCTCGAGTTGGATTTGAGACTGCAAGGAAGAGGAGAGGAAAGCTCTGCTCTGTTGACAAGGCTAACGTTCTTGAGGTAGCACTGTCAACCATATTTCTCGCATTCCCCATCCTTGACCGTGTTCAGGGTCTGAGTACTTGGGCGCTTTGGAACTGTCCGTAGTTTCCAAWTCGTTCTTTAGGAGCTCTGAAGACTGACCCTTCCCATTCTAGAGGACAGCCAAAAAAACATTGACATTCACTGTAGAGCAAGCATTTACTGTAGAGAGCATGCATGATGCTCAGTGAGTTGCTTCTGCATGGCTACTTGTTCCTTTTGATACCTTTCAGATATTATTAACTCAAGATCGTGCACAGAGAGAGTCTAGATTCGTTTTCCAAAAGTACTGAGATTGCTCGTCAAGAAGGTTCCGATGAAATTGCGTAAGAAGAAATGACGGAGTACATCTCTGGTTGATAACCTGTCGTCACTCCTGTAAAGTCAAATGCAACTCATTTTATGGGATGGTTGGATTTTCTGARATAGGTTTCACAGCTATGGAGGGAACGAGTTACAGCMYTGAGCCCTGAGTACCCAGATGTGGAGTTGTCTCATATGTATGTTGACAATGCAGCCATGCAACTGATTCGCAATCCCAGACAGGTACAGCAGCCGTCCTTGCACCATTTTATGGCACCGTCATTGCATAGTAATAGAATATTGACTCTTGTAGTACAGAGGTGCTGACATTCAGGTGTGCTACCTGCTCACACCTGACAACCACTTCCTATTGTCTGCATGGAACAGTTTGACACCATAGTGACAGGGAATATCTTTGGTGATATCATATCCGACGAAGCATCCATGTTGACAGGCAGCATAGGCATGTTGCCTTCAGCTAGCATAGGAGAATCTGTAAGTTATTTTGACAGCCCGCTGAATTTCATTTCTTGCTTTTTGAGTTGTGCGAAACCCTTCYAGTGCCGGCCCTCTTACTTCGCCAATTAACTACCTAGTAGAGTGCCTATATAGCCTTACCCGATAAATTGAATTGGTGTTTGTAGGGTCCTGGTTTGTACGAACCTATTCATGGATCCGCTCCTGACATTGCCGGTCAGGTATGACTTCTTTGGGATACTCTGCACTTCTGCTCARCCTTGTGTCTTTTTCTGGTGGGACAGTAAACTTTTTCAGTGTCCCTGCACTTTGGTTGGCAGTGCATACATGTAACTAAATATTTGGCTGAGTATCAACGGTGTGAGAGGGTGTTTACGTTCCTTTTAAGAATGTTATGAMATGACTTTTACTGTCCAATGATCCCTCCGAATTTAAGCGTTCTGACTCTCCTCTTCTTTACTGTGGTTCTAGGAATCAGAGGTCTGCTTTTCATATTAAACCTAAATTTGTCCTGTATTTTTTAATTAAGGGGAGAATGGGTATTATTATGTATGAATGGGTGAAATATTCTCAGAGGCGTGTGCACACATGGATCTTGAAAACTCCAAAAGAGTTCAATCTAATGGTGACAAGGGACCTTTCAAGAACAATGGCAATCAAAAGTTATTTAGAACAAAGCCATATCAAATCAATGCCAATCAAGCACCCCTAAAGCTCTATCATTTGCATGTGATAGAATGGCTCATGCATGAGTTCAAGCTAAAGCTCATTCAATCCAATCTAATTAAACTTTCTAAGACAAGGTTTTAACTTGTCATCGGGCACAATGCAGACAATATTAAATAAAAATTCCCCACCACAAAAGAGAATAAAAGTAAAAATTCAGCTCCAAATACCGATCACCAAGACAATATGATAAGCTTTTCTTAAATTGCATTTGTTCTCACCATGAAATATATACAAGATGCCGAGCATAAGATGCGTCTCTTGGATCCTTGAACTATATATAACTTAAACTTATGAAACTAAAAATGTACACCTTTGTATATAACTACTTAGATTGTCACATACAATCTACGTCGTCACATGATGTCACGAATATTGTAAGACACTACAGTACTCTTCCAGTCTCCATTTCGATTGATGGACGTCGTTCAATTCTCCGTTAATGCCGATGCTGAGACTACTTGTCTAGTGCTGAAATCACTGTGGATCCACTCTTCAATTGTGCGACAACGTGACATTGTTGATCAATCGTCCTAGCTCCTGAACATCACGGCATTTGTTAGAGAAACGAAACCATCCAGGATTAAGAGTAGAATTGAGGACACAGATGTGCAAACCAGGTGTTCTAATCGGGGAGGAAGGCAAGAGAGTCCTGTCAGGAAATTATATTAGTTCAAAGGTCAATTATATCAATCCCAAGGGAAGACAACCTTTTCAAGATTTTTGATTAAACCCTGAGGAAGAGAATTGCGAAATATCGCTGTAATTTGTGGGTTATCATTGTGGGTTCTTTTGTTTTTTAGGGATCTTCAAAGGACACCCTAAAGCCTAGACTGGGGTTCTTCAATTACAGAATCTTCAAAGAATCGGAACTGGAGGAAGAAACCGTACAAAAATCATTATGGATTTCCAGCTTCAAAGTATCGTCTGGAGCAAGCTAGAATTTTCAATGGGATTGCTGTAAATGATGCTAATTCTGAGGAGACTACTAATCATGAGTTCAATACCGAGAAAATGTGAAGACATCGTCGAACTGGACCAAAACTAATTCCTCTCCCCAACAGTGGTAGGTGTACAGAAAGGTGAAGCTAAATATCCAAATTGCTCTTCAATTGGGAGAAGAATGCATCAATTTCTCTCTCTATGCAAGTCTCTCTCTAGACTTCACGACCATCTGTTGGAGGTAGGATGCACCAATTTCTCTCTCTATGCAAGTCTCTCTCTAGACTTCGCGACATGCACTTGACGTACATCAGAGGAAAGAATCCACATGAGCCTGGACTTCAATGGACGCACCTGAGTTTCTGGTCCAGTGTCTTGGAGATGGTCCTGTAGAAGTGCTGGTGAGGCTCGTGGTTGCGGATYTTACGAGGCTTGTGCAACGTGTATGCCGGTGCCGGCGCATTGGAGCACCGCTCCGACAGCAGCTTCAGGCTGTCGTGRCGCCCGATGACAGTAATCTTGTTTGTCGTGCTCTCCCGCGCAGCGTTCACGTTCTGCGTTGTCGGATCCCACGATAGCGACATCGGGTTCGACCCGTTACGTCCTCTCGAGGGCAATGACACCGATTTCGACATGGGTGCSTGTTGCTTCGGCACCGAGACGCGACACAGCTTGCTCAAAAGACGCACGAAGTCGCCGGACAACTTGGTGTCGGACAACCCTCCCCCGCACAACATGCCGCCYTTCATCTCATCCTGCACACCAAAACCGGCAAGCTCACGCTCYGTTAGAATTGCATTAACTCCATGCTAATGAAATCGACCACTGAGTGAATGGACTCTAGGGAGCTAGAGCATGATAGGACTACACTAGTGACAAGATCACAAGACCACCTACATCCGTAACAAGGGGAAAATAAGTCTAGGACACAAATAGAATTTGAGTAACTTTTAGAACGTTTAGAGAAAATAGCACCCTGTCTGCTACAACTTGTGCTGGGTGCACGTCAGTCACATGAGGAGAGAAGCAAAGAAGTAGTGAGATGAACCCACCACAAGTTGAAGCAAACCACAAACAAGCAGTACCCAATTTACCATAGCCACCAACTAAAGTAGCAACWAACGCACTGTCTACTAGTTGTATGTCATTCTAACTACTACTTTAAATATATAGTGCCGTAAGAAGATATCTTTCTTAGCTCACGATGCCACTTGAGGAAATTCAGTCCTTTCATTTTCTACATTATGTAGAAATACATTATGTAGAAAGACTTGACACATTCTATGGTATGCTGGAAAGACACCTAGATGACCGAGTAACTCTCACTTCATATTTCGTCTGGCGTCGTCTACTCTACCATGGCATCAAAGCACATGACGTCGATTTCGTTGCACAAGCAGACATTCACTACATCGGCAATGTCCAAGTTTTCGATCATCTCGTCGTGCAGAATTTGAATGTGGCTCTAAACCAATGCAACGTAAAAAAAATTGACGCGCGATCACAATGAGGAACTGTGAGAGCGACCAAACGTACCTCCTCTTCTTCAGAATCATCAGCTTGATTACGCCCGCCATGGCTGCGATGCAACCCCAGCGACCCCGCCGCACTCCTGCCGCTCTCAGAYTCTTTCCTCCCCGAGCGATGAACTGGCGACATGGTGAGCTCGCGCGACAAAGAGCCGTACTCCTCCTCCGCCCCRTTCTCCGCCTGCTGATGCCCTATCGACGAATCAACAGATCGTCGGCCCGAGTACCGCCCCGAGTGCCGCTCCGACAAGTACCCGCTGCCCGAGCTGTGGAGCTCCACCGGCTCGATCTCYGACGTCGCYATGGGCACGGGRACAACCGCCCGAGCGCGCTTCGCCGCCGGGTGAGCGTTGCTGCCCCCCTTGCCCTTGCGCGCTTTCATCCCGTGCAACGGCAACTGYACCGAAGGCTTCGATCCGTACGGGGAGGCCCCATTCGTCTTCTCAGGACGGATCTTCGTGGAGCTTTCCCACTTGGGTTGCAGCGCCTTCACTTCCTTGGAAGGCAGAATCGAACGGCTCTTCAATGGCGACCTGCAGTCAGTGAGGGTGGCATGCATTAGTAATGGAAAGTTTGCTTCACCATACAGGAAGGGAGAAGTTCCATTCATCACACACGTGAACCTTGAATCTTTCAGTCTTTACAGAAAACTAGGAACTTGCACGCTCTGAAGTTTTGCACGTTYCTTTTGTGGTAAGCATAAATCAATTTGCACATAACCATGTATTCGGTAAATGGAGTCTCTACCTTACATGCATCGCCATCGCCAGATTCGGACAAAAAGGAGGGACTCGTTACATGTATACACCATTGGAAATTCAAGGACGAATAGCGATTCTGCAGCGAGATTACAATGGATGTTTGTTCTAAATCGTGAGAAGTAATTGTGGAGGGGAGCGGTAACTCAAATGCGAATGTACCCCACACCTGTGTCGCACAACGGGCGCGCTGTGTCGTTGCGTCTGGTTGGAATTGTCCTTGAAGGAGACGCGCAGCGACCTTGTTCTTAGTGCGCTGGTGGCCTCGCTGTCCTGAGTGGCATCCTCTTTCGCGGAGATGTCGAAGGCGATTCCCCCTGTTGCGTTGGTTTGGTGGAGGTTCTCTTCGTTTGGATCCTCAAAGGCTGGATCTCGTGATTTCGTCGGCGACACGGAGCTGCTGCGCGTGCCGCTGGAGGACATCCGTGGCGTGGTGGTGGGCGTTTCAAAATGCTCAGGAGAAGATTGGCCGCCCCCGCGCGGACTGGTTAGATCCTCGTCCAGGCGGGGCTCCACGGGGGTGAAGCGCGTACGCACGCTGCCTTTGAAAGGCTTGATGGAGAACGGGGGGGAAGTAGTGCTGCTGCTGCTGCTGGTGTCGCGAGGTCCGACGTGCCAGTCTTTCAGCAATAACGTGAGCAAGCCACGCCAGTACGTAATCTGGTCCTCCTGCATCAGGCCACAAATTCTACACTCCCTCTGCAATGCTCACAGAAAAAACTCTTCTCCAATTCTTTCGAGATTCTCCTCGACCATCGTCGACGTTGAAGAAGAGCTAGCTAGCGCTCATTCCACTGAATGATCTGCAACGAGCTCAGAAAGTACCCAACCAAAGAATATAGTGGTCCTACTGCCAGATCTAGTAAACAAGGCTGCTAATCGCAAACTCGACAAACTGTAAACGAAGATGACGACGAACCTGCTATACGGATTGCACTGAGGTTTCCTAAAACCCTGAAAAGCAAAAGAGATCTGGACACAAGCTTCAGGGGAAGCAATGGAGGTGAAAGTTTGAGATTTGGAAACTAGAAATTTTCAGCATGATAGTGCTAATGCTAGTTGATGGACGGATSGATGGATCGATCCAAAAGCTTGCCTTGATCACTGCCTTGATCTTCACGACTGCATCAAGTTATAACTGACCACCACCGTCAGTGGAATTACAATCATGATCCTCAAAAACGGGAGCGCCTGGTGGTGTAGGGGAAGGCTATGGCGCTAAGCTTAGACTAAACTACGTGAGTGAAGCGAGTTTGGTAGGATTGAAGAGGAAGATGGGAAGTCCCATCGATCGCTATAAATCGCTGTGCAGGAGAGCACTGCCCTTGCAGCTAAATATGCTGCTGGAACAACTGGTGACCTGGGTTTCTGTTGTCCTTGACTGGGTCCGTCAGGAGGACGACTTGRGAAACCAATTGTCGTCTCTCCATGGATCCCTTTTTCTCGAGAGTCCTCTCTAATTGCACTCTTCGGGATTGCAGGTTCCTTTTTCACCTCTCTAATCTGACTCTCTCTTCAATGGCATATTGTATTCTGCAGACATTGTATCATTTTTTAACACGAAGGTATGGGACTCTTTGCTTTCTAAGCATCGAGGCTCTTGTAGAAAATCTTGAAGGCAAACTTGGCAGTGAATTGTGATGCAATATATTGCAACAACATATATCTAGATGTCACCCCTTTCTACAACCAACCCCTACAAATTTTTACTTAAAATTTACTCTCACTATTCATAAGAGTCTAGTTTCAACTTAAAACTCTTGTTTAGGGTAATTTGAAAGTTTTTAGTATCTTCATTCGGTGTCCAATAAATGCATAACAAACAAAATCTAGAATGTTTTTTTGACTTCCAAGGAGATTCAACTAAAAACTAGGTAATTTAATAATGCAAACAATGCTCAATTGCTTGTTAGTATGCATTTAGGTGTAGATATCTTAATGCAAATATATTCTTGTAATAGCAATACTATAAGGATTCCACCTTCCTATCCTATAATATTACAAATGTCATTATGTAATTGCCACATCATCATCAATTATTGGAGACTTGTCATCTCACATTTACACCAATCACATTTAGACTATTTGACATTCAAACCCTAAAGTCTCAAGTTTTTTTCTTCATCAAAAAACACTCAAAATTGCCATTTCTATTGCAATGAGAAATAAACTTTAAAAATTGCATATTCTAATGGAAGATCTTGCACTAGATAAGTTTTAAAATGCAAGAAAGAAATTCCCAAAACTTGGATTGCATAGATTGCGGGATAGAAAAGTGGGTTACTTTGCACCATGTGTGACAAGATTATGAGACTTTCAATCTCCTTAGCTTAAAATTTTTTATGCTATCAATTTTATATATTGAGAAATTATGGTGAAGAATTGATCTAAAAGTCTAGGATACAACATGATTTCATTCTTTTCAAAATTGTTAAAAAGAAATAGGTATAAGATTGAAGGAAAAAATAAATTATTGAATAGCTCCAATGTGGAATTGAAACACACTAATCCCAATAGTTAAATTATTCTAAAAAACACACTAAACCTTGTGGAACTTCTTTTGAAACTTTTGATTCTTGAGTTCCAAAACAAACATAATAAATTGTTTTCTCAAGAAGATGCTATAATCACCTAAACACAAAGCTCCATAACTTTCACATCACTAATCCAAATGGAATGAATCTAAGCCTTTGAAATAGGCAAAAACACAATCTATGAGAAAAAAAATTTAGAAAATATTCATTTCAAGTTTTTGTGGATGTCTTTATTCATCCGGCATCCTAAAATTTGTACATATTGTGGCATAACTTTACTCCTTGGCACTCATTGAAATAAAATTAATTATATTCTCTAAAAGCAAATGTGTTTTTCTATCTTTTGAAAAGGTTTCAAAAAATGACAACAAAAGTTGAGACTACAAGAGCGTACCAAAAATCCATTTTGTCCTTTGCAAGGACAATGGGATTTTAGAAGCTAATGTGATTGTCTTCCAAGTAGTCTAATTAATGGAGGTTAATTAGAGAGTATTTTGTGAGAAGCTCTCATATAGCTTTCATTTAAATATGATAGGGCAACTTTCACATTTAAGTCAAGTTGTGAAATACATGTCTAAGTGCATTTTTTCAATCCGTAAGACAACTAAGAGAATTGTTTTTGAAGGCACAATGCAAGAGTTATTACACACCATATATGTTTGAAAAGAAATATTTGTTTATTTCTTAGTGATTTGAATGTCTTGGTCATTGACAGTTTTAAGATTTTTGTGCAAGGATCTGAAGTAGTTCATCTAAAGTTGGGAAGATAAAGAAACTTGCAAAAATGAAGATTTGGTGTTTTGATTATTCACAAACCATAATTATTTCTGCTTCAAAGGTTCTAAATCAACAATCCCCACTTGGCACCTCCAAATGCAAGTAAAAGAAAAAGCCCCCTATTTTGTGCTTGATTATTTCATCATTTGCACCCCTCATAGCTAACTCGGGGCCCCAGATTGCAAATATGAATTCAAAATTTGTCAATTTTATCATGTGTAGAAAATTAAAAATTTCAGTATTTTTCCTAGGGGTTCAGAAAGGGGTCAGTTCACCCCGGCCCTTTACCTTAAGGTAGTAGTACCTCAAACTAACACCATCTGTTTACACACATCTAAAAAAGGACCTAAATCCAAGCGCAAGAGGACCCAATCCAAGTACAAATGGACTCAAAGTAGACAGATGGGGGTCCAAGAACTTGTCACTCTTTCAAGAAGTGACCAATCACCAGCGTGAGATCCAAGATTAGAGTGTGTCTCATTTGGGTGTTTCTGTGTCCACTTTGGTTGTAGTCTAGTGTCCACAATAGATGCATGTACGTAGTTGTTTTCAAAAGTTTGTATTATATTCATACAAGCTCAGAAAAATATGAAACCAAATTTGTTGATTTCCTATTCCATTTCCTAACAAGCACATATCATTTCATTTTGTAGCTACCCTCAAGATCTGCAAATCTAAAACAAGTGTCACATTTAGGTGCTTCTACCTTAGTGTCTATGAAGTGAGTGGGTCTTGAACCCGGTACATCCATTTCCTAGGGTTAGGGTTAGAGAACAGATGAAATTCGAGGAATATGATATTGCAGATGTATACTTTTTAGACTCCTATACTTGCACTCTAATGCACTTATGCAGCACCCARTGAACTGTAACTAATTTTCTAAATTTTTCCCTCTCTAATTTTAGCCCCTGTCATGTTTGACTTATTGACATAAGAGAGTAAGAGACCGTTTGCACAGGGAGCCAATTAGGTTTCAAGTTATCAGAGAATTCTAAACATAGTCCTCTGTAAAATACAACACCTTGAGTTGAGGGAGCACTGTAGTTACATTACTGTACTTGAATCAATGCAATTGAATTGAATTTGCTGATTTTGTATCAATTTTGTGAGTGCTTTTCCCCAACCCAAATATACTTTTAAAAAAGTGGAATAATATTGATGAAAAGTTACAGTAGCAAGTCACACGAGAAATTTGAATGAAATCACAATAATTGGAAGGGCTTTTGAACTTTTTATTCTTGTCATATCCATGAAAATAGCATCAAATGTTTGGGAGCTCTACTGTACAAAATAGGTACTTCGTAGTGTAGGAGAGAGCAACTTATACAGTGCCGAGGATCATACCGGTGTGCTTGGTGTGCCTCCCTATAAAATGATGACGATTTTGTTTGTATTTATTTTTTTGAGATTTTTGAAGAAAATTTATTGGAATAAAAAAGGGGGTTGAATGATTTGAATGGGAGTGAAGGGTCTGGTGAGGAGGCTATTCAAATTCCTGTCTCCCGCTTGTTAACACGCAAGTTATAGCACTGTAAAGTATAAAGGAATTTGTTTGTTTGTTTTTGAAAAAATGGCGAACCCATGCATTAAAGTATAAAGTATTGACTACCTATCGCCTGAAAAGAGGCGGACACAGTTTCCAGCAATTGATGAACCACCCTGGCAAATAAAAAAATAAAAAATAAAACACTTGATTCGCCCACACTCTTTGAAAATCAAATTCAAAAAAACTTTGATATGGATATGATGTATGGAATATGTATAAAATACATATGAGTGTGATATGCGAAATATGGATGCCTAATGTGAAATATTGTTGCAATATGACATATGGGTACATATACGGAATACACAAATATGGATACAAGAGATAATTGTTAATCCTATTTTGATTGCAATCTAGCATGTTCCAAAAAATATGGATATTAGGGTGATGAAAATATAGATAGGGGGCTACTAATTTATTCAAGTGTTGAGTGATTGGATAACTGTCTTCTTAAAAGGTGCAACCTCATTCCATGTTACAATTAAAGCACACACACCTCTCTATGAAAATTGAGAGACATTGATCTTGTTAACAAGAATCCCCCTCCAAAGCATTTGATCTTGAAAATAAATAATATGATGTGGATACTATGGGATATGCATACTTTGGGATACATATAGAGAGAGAAGATAGATACAAATACATAATATAGATAGAGATTCAAGATACAAATATGTATATGAAATATGTACATATCCATATGGATTACGGATACAAAATATATTAATGTATCCCATATTGATTGGTGGCCAAACTATTCCTAAAAAACACAAGTATTTGTGTGGAAGGAGGTACTTATCAATTAGTAATATGAATTAATTAATTCACTTTTGGGAGGGGGGATGTAACACAAATAATCAATTCAATAAACTAGTATAATCTGAGTGGATAGTCCCTTGTGAGTGACTAACCACTCAATAGACAAACTACAAACTTAACATAGAACCACCCATAACCGACCAAATAAGGAATTTTGGACAAATCTGAAGCAATGCAATGCAAGGTAATTATTTTCAGAGGTGTGTTGATAAAAATAAAGGGGCTTGCAAAAACTTTTATAATTTTATGGCATGAATTGAAATTACTATGAATTTTCAAAGGCAGAAAGTGTGTCGAACCCATTGCCAATCTCTAGACTCTTCCAATTTTGATCACTCAAAAAAATACTTTTCCATTCAATGCTTCCTACTTTCTTACACACTAAGTTGGGACATGTGTCATGAACTTTTAGTCTCAACTTTGAAAAAAAAAAAAAAACATTCTTGGCCTTGGTTGGAAATACTTTAGTCTATAGGTATGTGAGTTCCTGTATTTTGAACGCATAGCATAATGAGGCATTTTGAACGCATAGCGTAATGAGGCAGAGGTACTATAGTGAGTCAAAGGCCTCACTATGCGTTTAAAATAATTTTATTTTAAAAAATTTTAAGTTTTCATACCCCTCCCCCCTTCCCCCAACTTATGATTTTGAGAAACCACTTTAATTGACAATGGATATGGGACTATTCATCCTGTATCCAATACCCGTATATAGTACCCATATTTAGTATTGTACTCATATCTATATCCGTATCCGTATCTAGTATTCACTACATATTTGTATATGATGTTGTATTTGTATTCATATTCATATTTGGACAGCTCAGATTAAATCTCACAAAATCAATGATTTGTGATTTTTTGAGAAATCAACGGCAATTTTGAAGGTAAGCATTTTTTTTTAAAACAATGAATGGCTTGTAAATTTTTTAAGAGAGGGAAGGGATCAACTAATGCAAACCAAGGGTGTACCTCTCTTTTGGAAGGATAGTAGGTTGGTTATTTTGAAAAGACGCATACAAAGTTGAATGTTTTCTAGTATAAAAATTTCATTGTTAGGACATCTTGTTTATAGTTGCGTTTCTTGCCCCAATTGTATTATGACATCCACTAACTAAAAGCTCAAACATGACATAACAACACAAATTTGAAAAAGAATCACAAAACAAACCATAAACAATGTATATAAAATTATGAAATACAAAAAGCTCACATGTGGCCATATAAACCTATGTAGTCCTTGAGTTGCATACAATATCAAAAAGGTTTTGTTGTAGGACCTTGTATTAACCTCTAAATGTTGAAGGCACCAAATTGTAGCATTGATGATACTTCGAAGTTAAATAAAACCTAACCAAGTTGTTATGTATAATCATTATAAAACCTAGTTTATATTTTTGAATTTTTTCTTTTGAAGTCTAGTTTTAGCATCAATCATCTAATTTTGGAAATGATTGATTGTCATTTTCTATTCAAGATTTTTGTGCAAGGCTGTCCATTGCAATTTTGACTTTCTAGTGTTGACGGCTCTTGGAAATGGGCCTCAAATAGACTAGATTGTAAAGAAAAAATCACATTAGAAATTCATTAAAAAAATTTATAGAGTAGATTTTAAGAAGCCATAAATTGATTATGCATGTTAGGCATGTTAGGCCCACTAACCTCATTTGTTTTTGGTAACCAACTTTTTAGATTTGACAAGTGAAAAGAGGATTGAAAGACTTCAAAATACGTTTGCAGTTTTAACACCCTCATGATCAAACATTATAATCTTTCAATCAATGAGTGTGTTTTCTTTTTTATGTGATCTCTAACATGTTTAGTTTGAATTTGTACAGTTGCAATTAAAAAAAAAAGATAAAACTTATCAAAATATTGGCTTTTTGTTCAATTAGAGCAAATTTCTAAAAGCTTAAAGAAGGCCTTGGGTATTTAGGGGTTAATAGACTCTTAATGTATGCCAATTTCAATAAGACTGAAAGGTAATTATCTCTTGTATTTTTCATTCTTGAAATACGTTCCTTGTAGTAATTGATAAATGCTTTTCCTACAAAAGTTTTTGGTTTTGTCCTTCAAATAGGAATATGGAGTTTTCTCATTTACATACGAAGACAATTTATCATAGAATGAAGGCTTATGTTCCAAAGTTGGATTGATATCGCCTAGATCTYACTAACATTCAAGAATATATAATGAAAGGTGGTACATGGAATAAATATCTTACATGAATCATTGTCCAAGATTGTATTACATAAATATTTCATACYTGTATAATGTAAGAAAACAACAATCAATTCTATGAATTTTTTATGGCAATCCCATTGCGTGTTGGAGATTATGTAAGGAGCATAGAGATAAATGAATCAAAATATTTCAAATAGTCTTTTTCTCTATGAAGCTGGAGTCAACACTTCATATTCCTTCATTATATTGAGGCTTTCAACTTACAATCTATTGGTCTCCATGAACCATTGAGAAAATTTTCAGCCCTGGAGAGGGCCGTTAAGACTTCATTTTCGGCCCCCCGCAGTGCTAATACAGAAAAATAAAAAAATAATTTCTTGTTTGCAAAAAAAAATTTTAAAAATTTTAAAAAAATAGTCAATCTGATGTGGTGCTGACATGGAACCTTTAGATTCCAAATTTTGAAAAACAAAAAAATAATTTTTTATATATATATTTTTTCTGTAATTGCACCGGAGGGGTGCAAAACTAGCAGTCTCTTGGAGGGCTGAAAATTTTCCTAAAGATATGCTAAGACATATTTGCATCATCTTTTTGAACTTTGAACACACTACACTCCTATTGTCTTCAATTGCCAACAAATTGTAATCCAAATATGACCAATCGTCTACCAATTGCCAACAAGGTATACCCAATACTCTTCAACTATTAATCATTTTCAATAGCTAGCAAGACCATATATTCCAATCATCATTCAATGGTCCTTCAATTATTATATTGTGAAAGTAGTAAGATGACCACACCTCATCACAACTTGTTTGCAAGACCAACGTCATCACCTTTATCAATGACATTTATACATAAAACATACAACTTCTATTCATGAGAAATTATGATCAATTTTGAATACACCTGTGGATAACCACTTAAGATTTTTGTGTTGTAAATTTAATGTTGATTTTTGGGTTTTTTTTTATTCTTTTTGACTTGTTTGTTTTGAATTTTGTATCTTAATTTTGTGTTTTAATGGGCTGATTTGATGTGTTTTTGGATGATGAATGGATGTGGTATGTGTATGTGCTGATTTGGGTGGGTGATTTTCTAATTGGAACGGTCAGGTTTCTCATTTAAACTCCAAATTTTCTAGTCTGTTCCAATTGGGTGTTCATTCTGCCAAGTTAGGTTGTTAGTGGGTGAGTTTAGAGTCCAGTTGGCAGTGTTGGTGAATAAATTCCAATTTGGAATTATGTATGGAGTTATGTTAGTTGTCTTTGGAGTTCCAATTTGGTAGTTAGATGTTGGTTAGGTTGTCTCTTCCAAATTGGCAATTGCTTGGTTTTGGAGTCCTATTTAGTTGGTTTTTTCCTTCATTTTTCCTTACCCACTGATGAGAGTTCAAGTTGGAGTCCTAGCCAAGTAGTGTTGTGTATTTGTGTTTATTTTATGTACATGTTTGTGTTTGTGAATGGTGGAATGTTCATGTCAATTTGGAGATCTATGTGTGACTGTGTGTTAATTGATTTAATTGGATGATGTGTTTGTATGGTTCGAGATGAAGATGATTATGACTAAGTGGAAAGTATTTGAAAGTTAAAAAGAATTTCAAAGTATGAGCTGAGAAGGTGAATTAGTGGTAAATTGAAGCTGTGAAGAATTGTGAAGACCTAGTTGGAAATGTTCGAGTGACAGAGATTGAGTATTCCAATTAGGAAAGAGAAAAGATAATAGAAAATTAAAAAAATATGAATGTAAGAGGAAATAAGACAGTGAGGAAAAAATTAAAGAAAAATATCAATTGTAACGGTGATGTGCTCACCAATTTAATTAATCAAGTTGGAAATAATATACCAATTGGGTGACATGTGTATGCTGGTGAATTAGTAGTGTTGAATAAATTTGCATTTGTTAACTGCTTATCAAATTGGATGGTGTAGTGTCGTTGTAGTTTGAGTGATTGCTAATTTTTCAACTTGGGTCATGGTCTTCTATTTTGGGATTATATTACCTATTTTAGGAATTATTCCCAATAGCATAGATATCCTACTTGATAGTCTCCCTTGGAACGAACTTATTATACTAATAGGATAATTTCCAAATAAATCATTCTTCTTCTTCAACAACACCTCTTTTTAGTCCTTTGGAACTCCATAGTTTATTTACTTGGTGTCAAAAACTTGCATTTGCACAAAATGCACATCCAAAATAAATATGACTTGAAATGGTTAATATTATTTGTTAATTTTAAAAATTAGTGATAATTCCAATACAAATTTATCACAAAAATATTTTAGGCCATATTATTTTTGATGTGCATTTGTAGTAATACTAAGTGAAATTAAGAAAATCTAGAATTCTCTTACAACTCTCAAGCACACATAAAACAAACTTAAATACTTAAATGGGAAAAAATACTCAAATGCATATGATATTTGAATGATTTYATTAGGTGTAGATACCGTAGTCTAATCACGTTATGAAACCTTTTGGAGAGGAAGAAGATTCCATGTACTTATTGTGTATATAGAGAGATAGATATGGATATATAGTTGTGTATACAAATACAATTGTGCATATACATGCATAAAAATACGAGTATGAAATATTACATATTACATATCTTTTGAAATCTAGAAACTCTCAATTTACTGTCTAGCTATATTGGAATGTTTTTGAGTTTTACCAACTATTTTCCTTTAATTTCCATATTGAACTAGTTCATAACATTCTTAACTGTGCTTGTTATACCTCCCTCCAAGTGGAGGTATAATCCTTTGCTATATACTTTGGGGGAGGATTTTAGTTACAATAGAAGGAATTTCATTGGCTGGTTTGGCTGTGAGAGAGTGGGCTGTGAGCTGGAGATGTCCTGATTAGTTGCTGGAGGGTCCAGATTTTGAGGGAGCAAAAGGGACCCCCAGTGAAGGTTAAAAATGTTATGGTTATTCAAAGTACAAAGTCAAAAAAAATTCTCTATTTTTTACTCCGAATATAACTTTTATATTTTTTTTCAACAATTTTTTTCCAATATCCCAATTCCACCTGCTAACGATGAACTAACCTGTGGTTCTCCCCAAATGTTGACTATCAGTATCACTATCACCCCAAAAGTCCCCAAATATGAGGAAGAACAAGTCCATGAATCAAGAGTGTGCCTTTTAGTACATTACTTAACTTTTGTCTGTTACATCAGGGTCAAAAATAATACAGTGGATTTCCAATTGTTTTCAAAAAAATTTAAAAACCAAAATAATTAAAAAATAATTAAAAAGCAATACAGTGTCCGTCTCCAGCTTGAACAGAATGAATGAATGCTAACTTATTTCCAACTTCTTATTATTTATTAGCCTCGCCCAGCAATTGATTCTCTGGTAACTGATTGCTTTCTTCTTTTATTCAAAGAACAAGTCCAGGAAATAATTACTTTCCAGAAGGAGATGCCACACTCACTCAGGTTAAGTTTTAAGTAGTTTTTGCATCTCATTATTCTGCTACAAAGGTAGGCTGATTGTTCCCAAAAGGAAAAGGAAAAGGAAAAGAAATAGAATATTCCACATATGTTAGTGGTTCAAATTTCACCCAACAAAGTATCCAAGGTTTATAAACTCCAGGTTAAAAAATTTTAAAAGAAAAAGAAAAAGAAAAGGAAAAAGAAAGTATCCAAGGTCAGGTTAGCCAGAAACTTGCTTTTGGGAATTACTTAAGGGAAAAACAACCTATGACAGGCGGAATGACTGGTTTGTTGACATTATTGGATTTATTTATTTATTTATTTTCCATTTAAAGAAAAATGTGAGAAATGGAGAGAGCAATTGAATTTTTTTTGATAAAGTATGAATTTTTATGAATTTTTGAAGTGTGTTGCCCAATTGGTCCAAATGAGTCTCTAGACTAAGTACTCCAAAACCATCAATAGTGTATCCATGGCGGTCATCTTACCACCTAAAGAAGTCACAATATTTCCTAACATGGCTTCAATATTTTGTGACATGGCAATGACATGACAAAATAAAGAAAGGTATTTCTTATCATGAATTTACACTAAAAAGGTGGAAGGTCCTATTACAATCACTAATAACTCTTTCACCATCACCCACTGTATTGATTGTAGCCACTAACTCAACCTAATTAGCTCTTATCACATTTATAGCAAAAATCATGTCTTGGGTCGATGTAAGATTATAATAGGTCATTTTTTAGGTGTTTGGACCGGGTGGTTTGCATGTCATAGGTTGGTTTACCTAAAATTTTAGACCAAGTTTGAAGAAGAGTAGGAAACCATGAGAATTGGTGCTTGTGCATGATCAACAATATTAACTTCAAATGCTATTAATAATCTTGCAATCTATGAAGTCAAAGTTTTTGAACTTTTTTCCATGTGTTCCAAAATTTATGGCTCTATGTTTTTATATTCTGAATTTCACAAAAACATTTTCAAATGCAAAATGAGAAGTCATCAACAATTGGCTAGTGTGTTGCTAGACTACTTGACTTCATATTGTAAGGTGATTTAATTAGAGTAAGGTAGACCTCTTATTTGCCTTTCCAACATTTTTATTGTTGTACCTAACAAGTTATAGTACTTAGTGACATAGAGGCTCAATTGTGAGTAGAGCAAAAATATCACTCTAAAAGGGCTCAAATTCTATAGTCCTTGTTTGACAATTTTTCTCGACTTCAAATATTTAATCTTACAATTTGCGAGGCCAAAGGAGCTAAATTTTTTTCTCCACATTCATTTGACGCAATGGTTTAATACACTTTTGTAGATTGTAATAAAAAATATTAATTTCCAAATTTAATCATTGCTCCCGAAAATGATAATTTTGACGTTTTCACTTGAAACACAATCAATCCATTTAGATTTAAAGAACAAGTTACAATTACTACCCTAGAGTCCTAATTTGGATCCTTAAAATTTACGTAATTTCAATAAAATGCATTTAAATCCATTTGATGACAATGAATCAAATGATTGAATGTGGTTCATTGTTTGAAAGAATTGCCATGACTCTCCCCTAACTTTGGTTTTGTAGCGAGCAAATATTCTCATTACTAAAAAAATTGCAATTGGAAGGATTTTTGTTTGCAACAAAATTCACATGAATAAAAAATTGAAGATTTCTTCCAGTTACTGGACAAATCATGAGGTAAATAAAAATATTTGACCAATAGAAGCAACAACTTGACAAGGTAACTTTCACTTGTAGGAATTCTCTTGTTTATATATGATTCTTATATATTTACAAGATTTTTCCTCAATAGTGTAATGAATGCATAGTATACAATTCTAAAGAAAACCAAACTTTCAAATTTCACAATTAAAGATTCAAGTGAATAATATTTCATATTCCATATTTCATAGTAAATGTAAAGAGTTTGAAGAAGCCTCAAGCCTTTCTCTTGCATATTTCTACTTTAGTTGTATCTATACAATAATGTGGAAGAGACCAAGCATCCAAGCATCCAAGCAAGCCTGACTTTCCAACTTCTTAAATCAATCTTTTTGGTGAGGGAACAAAACTAGAGTCACTACCAAAACAAATTGTTGCAAATAGTATCCCAGTGAGATATTTCATCTTGCACTAATTTAAATAATGTGACTTCGGAAAATTTGCAATTCAATGATAAATCATTGTAGACAATCAAGTTATCAAATCACAACTTCTTGTACACAATTCCTTTTTTTACGAAACTCCTTGCTTACCAAGTGCTAATTGATTGTTGCAATGAAATCTCCTTCTTGTTGTAGTTAAAATCCAATCAAGTATCATGTATCCTATCCTATCAATCATGTCAAATAGCAATTTCTAAGGGGTTAAGGATGAGTTGTTTGATGATCACCTTGGTCATTGGAGCTCAGTCCTTTTAGAGTTAACCCTTGAACGCCACAACGTACGTTTTGTGTCCTCTCAATGACAAGAGAATCAAACCGTATCAAACCGTGTAGGATAGAATTGCAACTTTTCGTCCTCCGTATTAGGAGTGGGAGGGGAAGATCTTTTCTAGTACTTTGACTTCCAATGAGTATATTTGGCTTTTTGTCACACGGTATCAAAAATATATGATTTCCACTGCCACCGGTCCGTCCTTCGAGGGTTAAATAGCATATATTACCCAATTGTAATTCAATGATACTGCCAATGTGTCGGGTATTGTACTATACAATGAAGTTTATTTTTTATTTTTTATTTTTATTTTTAACAAATGGGAATCCATTGCAGTACAATGAAATTTTGATTTTTCCAAATTTTTGGAAGAGGCGCCTCAGAAAAAAAAATGAGGAAATTTACTATCAATCTAAGACCTACACTATCAATTGTCCTTTTTTGAAATTTTTGTTGTGTCTATTTTGCACATGATGTGATAGAAAAACACATTAGTTTTTAGAGAATATAATTTTTATTTTAATTGGTGCACTAGAGCAAAAGTTATGTCACAAAATAAGCCCAAAAATTAGGACACTGAACAACAAAAGAAATCCACAAAAACTTGAAATTAAATTTGAATATTTTTTCCTCTAATCAATTTTTTTGCCTACATGGTAAGCTTTGATTCATTCCATTTGGATTCGTGGTGTGAAAGTTATGGAGCTTCATGTTATGCAAGCAATCACATAATTTCCTTGAGAAAATAATGCATTGGACTTGTTTATGAATTCAAATTTCAAAATTTTCAAAAGAAGTTCCACAAGGTCAATTTAGTATGTTTACTAGAACAATCTCACTATTGGGATTAGTGTTTTTCAATCCCACATTAGTGCTATTAATGATTTAGTTTTTCCTTCAATCTTTTACCTACTTCTACTAAAAAAACTTTTTTTAAGAATAAAAATCATGTTTTAAGAGAAAAAAAATCTTAGACTTCCAAATCAAATCTTCAACATAATTTTTTTAAATTCAAAATTAGTAGCATAAAAATTTTAAGTTAAGAAGATTCAAAGTTTAGTAATCTAGTAACAAGAGGAGCAAAATAAATCGTTTTCTTCAATTCAAAAGCAATTATCTTGCAATCTAAGTCGTCAAAGTTTCTAAAAGTTCTTTGACACAATCTTAAACTAGTTTAGTGCAAGATCCTATGATTGAATATGCAAATYTTAAAGATTTTTGCTCATTGCAATAGAGATGGCAATTTTGAGTATTTTTTAATGAAAACATGGCTTTTGGACTTTACTGGTTAAACTCATATCCAATCAAACACTCTCTTTGATTTTGACTTGCACAATCCTGAAATTTAGTGAGTTGTAGCCATTCCAACCGCAATCAGATGTAATAAAAACCTTGTCAAATGGTCCCTGCATCAGTCAAAGTGAAAAATCTGGCAACCCTCGAGTTTGTTTTGAAGTGAAACGAATATGATACAGTGTAAAAGTTTGCGGATGTGAAAATTGTTAGGGAGCCAGGGATCTAACTTTAACACGACGCAGGAATCGAAGCAGGAAAATTGCTGACGTCCTCTATAGTTTCAGAAGGTCCGAAGCAGATGCACTTCGTTCTCGTGCAGTTCTCAACCATGGGCCGATTCGATGATCATTACCACGATCCTGTTCAGCAAGTTGGCAAACCACAAGTAAGATCATTRCAGATGATACTGCAAAAGAATCGAGCAGCTTCACAATTTTATATGATATACCACCGCAAATAAATTAAGTAGATCTCAAGAGAAATTATCATTCACAGGGATTTCAAAWTAAAAGCGGAAGCTAAAATGTTGGGAGACCAAAATTGATAGAGGGCTTACATTGAACATTGATGAAAGKTCCATCAGAATTCACGGACTCGCGGAAGGTCTCAGACAGACTTGATCTCCATACACTCTAAATAAGTTGCCGTGGAAGCTGYGATTTGAAAGTTTACAAATCATGCAATACTCTCAAACGCCTGTGTTATGGCCTCAATGAACTCCGATTCGCCATTCGAGGTCGTATCGTGCACAAGTTTCGTACTCTACGCTACAGTTTCACACAAGACCCTTTCTCCTCTTCAATCCAAGAAGATCATGCGGTTGGAAGATTTGAGTTTTCCTTCTTTCCTTCTTTCCATGCCGTAATTGGCAAGCAAAGCACAGAAATTTTCCTTCCACTTGAGAGATGCAAGCTCCTAGGCCCTGCAAGGGGAAGACCACTCAATCAGAACTGCTTCTCGAAAACAAAGCTAAAATCCCTCCAATGAAGCCCGTTAGTTCCAGCCCACCAAGTATTTCAAACCCACTTTCTCCTCCAAGATTATCCATGAGTTAACAGCCAGTACAAAAAAGTTAGACGAAACGTACTTCAACTTCTGCTCAAGTGGAGGCTTGATTGCTTTGTAATAGTGCCGATGAGGCCCTATATTCGCTGACCGGTGCTTACGTACATCATAAGAATCTAGCAAGTCCATGCCATCTGAACAGTATTCTTCCAACAATTGTAAGCCTCCTTGGCTCCTTATGTCAAAACTCCGACTTCTTCCAAATGATGAAACTCTTTGAGAAACACCAAGCGGAGGAACAAGAGGCTTCGCAACCATCTTGGTGGCCGGCGGATCTGAAGACTGCCTACGGATCTTGCTGCAGACTATACCGAACAATTTTGCCAGATCGTCTGGTAGCCAGGAAGCGTCTGCTATGGGAGCACAAGCCATGTCCACCTTATCATCCTGAATCAAAACACTTCCAAGGAGTAAGGAATAATTCACCAAAGCAGAAGCTTCATCAGCGTTGTCTCTATCGATCGGCGTGGTTAAGAACAAGTGTGGGACAAGTGAATCACACYCAATCAAACGAGAATGACATCAGAGTGAAAGATTGCGACATGAATGCAGATACTTTTCACTGTGCCTGAGCTRAAGGCTGCTGGATAAGGATCTACTTTAAAGGTGAAGGAGACATGAAAATGTTATTGGACATGAATTAGGTATAAGTGACAAGAAACATACCTTATCATCGTCGTCGACATCGACTAACTTCGAAGAACTTTGCTCGAAGTCATCTCCAGTACACGAAGGCTTCTGAACTTCGACGGATCTCACTTTGAAATCTTGCTTCGTTGGTGTAGATAAGAGCYTTGTCTTGGCATATAATTTGGCATTCTCAGAAAAATTGTTCGACACCGTCAGACGATGTTGAACAGCACCCTTCAACGGCGACTGTAATTTGGACGCCATACTTAGTTTGATGGGGGGCAGAGACCTGGTGATAACGAGGTCGTGTGTCCTTCGTCTCTCATCATTGGGAGTCAAAACCTTGACATTTTCCTTCTCCAAAGTTGCAGGCAATTTAAAGGGTGTCACCAGTCGATCCTGGTTTCCTTGCTCCGCACTGGGGGTCGTCGGTGAGTTGCTACAATTGCGAACCTTCAGTTGTGGAGATCCAGTTGGACTCATGCTTGACACGATGCGCTTGATAGAGGCTATGGCCTTATCTTCAAACACCGGAGACGGAGTTGAAGCGAGTGAACATTCAGTTTCCATTTCTCTGAAACTGGAAGAACGTCTGAGGAAAGGAGTTTTTTTGGTCTCTATGTGTGGAGAAGTACGAGGTGGTGAACGGCCAGGGAGTTCCTTCTTCCTGACAGACTTCTTCAAACGATTGTCCACTCTCTCCTCTTGTGAAGTGGCTGGGCGTGGAGGTGTACGACACAGCCTTTGAACCTCCTTCCCACTTGCGGACCACTTGAGGGCAGCATTCCTCGATTTATCAGAATTTGCAAGGACAGAGGGACGAGCAGATGATCTTGCATGTACTCCCGTCTTCGGTGCAGATAGTCTCTCATAGACATCCCTCTCAGCCTCCTTACTGACAGGATCAGTTCTAGCGAAGTTGGCATCACATTCTACATCTGTCTTCCTGGCGACGCATGGGAGAGATTGAGACTTCTTGTGATTTSGTTTCTTTCTCGAGGGYTTTCTATCCATATCGTGTGGTTCACTAGTGTCTGCAGGAACTGACTCTGATGATGAAAAACCTCTTCTGATCACTCTTTTTCTGTTCAATATCTGAGGAGGTATACTATCAGACTTGTCACCATGCGGAGGAGGAGAATTCATGGAGAGGGGTAATGCAAAATCGGAAGGTACAGATGTGGACAAGGGCGTGTTATTGTCGTGCATCGCTGAAGGAGAAGATACACCAGAAGGTCTCCATTCAGGTGTCTCATATGGTGTCAACGACGGAGTCAATGGGTTGTTCGGTGTCGTTGGCTCAGACRCTTCAGATTCTGGAATCTTGGTAACTGAAGCAATGCTTTTCTTGGAGACAGAAGCAGTCACGTCTCCACCGTCAAGTCGCAATGACGAGGATGATTCAGGTTTAATGTCATCCTGTAGCTCCTGCCGCAGATATATTGCATGCTTCTCAAGGAAAACGACCTCCTCTTCTAAGACCGCAACTTCAAATAGAAGCTCTCTTGTCTGCAAAGTAGATTGGTCGGCTTAAATACGTAAGCTAGATGCCATGAAAGGAGAATAAGWTGTTCAAAATGTACAGGCTTATCSCGAAATTTCTGCAAAACCATGGAAGCCAAAAACAATCCAACCAAAAAAGTCTACGACCCAGATACACAAAGACATTTGGATTGAAGAGACTGACCTTGGCGGGAACGTATCCAGGAATTTTCAATAGAGTGCCCGGAGACCTTTGCAGGCCACCTTTCAGGGCTTCCCGCAACTTGATCTCATGCATAAGCTTCTCCTTCAAATTTGCAACCTGAATAAATGATGTGGAATAATTATGAACARGAGTTAGGAGTTGCAATAGCCTTCAARTAATTCTGACTGATAGAAATSAACAGGACGAGGAGTCAACTGTAGAAAGACTCTATAGATCATCTAGGCTCAGTTAATTACCTCTTGCTCCAAGGCAAGCCGTTCATTGTGAAGCTCTGGTAGCATCCCATTCAGATTTGCCTCAATATCATGATGCTGGACCTGAAGAAAAAAACATGTCGGTCAGGCAACAGCTTTACAAACAGTGATGAACGAAACATGAATAAAGTTTTACAGGAAGCCTTGGATATCAGACTGACAACACGACATTCTACGTAGGATAGGAATGCTTACTTAAATCATCACAAGTTACAACCCAGAGCCCTCATTAAACATGTCATTTCTGAATCATTAGGAGACTTTAAACGCTGACCTTTCAATGAATGCAAACAATAGGCTATCTCTACGGTAGCTTTACACCAGCACCAGACATATTAAGGCAGGCACTTCTGCGTTCGGCTTGAAAAATTTCCAATTCAGTATCCAAAATCAAAGAGATTGGGCAAGGGGAGACCTTGGCACTGTCAGCAGCAATTATTGGAGACGGAAGAACCAGTGGCACTGCACATTCAATTTCCTGCATTGATCCGTTTGCATAGGCTCTGCAATGCAAAAAGTTACTGCTCAGAAACTAGAGGTGATAGCTTAATTTAATGACTAAACGCAAAAACACAACATACTCTCAGCCAGGAACGAACACGTCCTACTATGAGGGAGTTGCATTCATTTGTCCTAATTCTGATAAAGAATATGGACTTGACAACTATAGGAAGAAATCAAATTTCCCGATCAGGATCACTTCATGTACAACTCAAGTGACTCAAGCTCGGTCGATACGAGGAACTTCATAAACACACTCAAGATTACATTCACCACTGCAGTAACCCTCTCTTCTTACACAAAACAAAACATGCGATACAAGTTACAAGCTCTTAATTGCTTCACCTGACCCGTTTCATTTTCTAAAGAGTTATTCATCACTTTTCAGAGTTTCAAGCTGGAATCGCCCAACAATCTCACACAAGGCTTCTTCTTTTGGTGGCGTTGTCGCTTCAGGACAGAGCATACGTAGTTTACGGTAGTACGATTTTAGGACAATGCAAGGTATCTTTCACTGATATTAAAGACCGTCAAAAACGAAACTAAAAAAAATACTCCSTAAGAAGTCGCAGCAATTATGAAATCACCTGGCACTTTGCCTAATTAAGTCCTCGGAAATTTCATCATTTGCTCCAGAGCGCCATGAATGGCCTGATTCACCCAAAAAAGCGACCGTCAAAACTTCATTTTCGAAYTTAGCAAAGGAGGACAGAGTGAAGATCTTCGACCAGACCAGCATATCAACTGCGGCAATTACGGTCCACCCCAACGTGTGTTAAAGGTATTTCTATCTTGGCTGCAGTGGGGCTGGCAGCAGAGGTTTTCGAACGCAGGAGTCTTGGAGCACGTATGTTCTAATCGAGAGAAACGTAAAGGTAGCAACCATTGGAAAGTTCTAGAACAAAACCAATAGAAGACAATAGAAAATAATTATGCCTCTGTAAAGGATCTAAACCAGTCGATTCAAAGCTTACATCAGGATGACGGAACGGTGCATCCTTTTCTCCCATTGTTCCCGAAAGAACGGTGTCRGTCCAAATACGTGGATGGAGCTACCGGTGTTCCAATTTTTTCCCGAAAACATTCAACAAAACTACAAAAGCTACCTTCCAGTACTCTTACAAGTTCTTCTGGCTTGGTGGACAAGGCAGAAGTGTGGATTTGCGGTTTGGGATGCGCCTTACTTCATGAGAGCGGGTTCATGCTACGTCCACTATGAACGATTCCTATTATTTATTTCTTAAGTGAAAGGAAGTATGCAATTTTCGACTTAAAAAAGAGTTCACCTTCATAAAAAGAATTCACCTGTTCATTGCAAGCAAACAGACTCTTGAAAATTGGGACAAACGCGGTGATCGCCAGGTGGGTAAGAAGAGCGCGGAACAACACTACAGTTCCATACGACTGACTTCTCCAGGCCAACGTGAAGAAGCCAGCATACATACTGCTCTATACAACTCACTCATCCCAAGCTAAGAAAATTTCTAAAGACAATTCCAATTCCAATTCATTGACATGTGATCTTACTAAYACAGTAGTGCGCCGCGAAGAGGCAGGCAGAGCTTTCTGGCACGACTGCCCGTAATCTGTAAGCATTCGGAGCAATGTCGTCATCTGGACGACGACAGAGAAGGGAGCAAGACTGTAGGCACAGATAAGAAAAGTAAGCCTTCATTATCGTTCCACAACAGAGACTCGATTCCGCTCCTTCGTCTGCCGCATCGCCAAATCTCCTCTAAGAAAAATGGCTAGRCTGAAGCTCCATTCGGAGATCAGGAGACGCAATTGAAGCAAAGATTCATTTCTCCCGCAGCATACCGGTTGCGAATCCCGAGACAATTATTGCCACAAAACTATTAATCCTCGATCAACTCAACCTCAGCATCACTTTCCACAAACACCGCGCAGAAGAGAATACCATTGAACCGGTCGAAGTCGTTAAAACTGCCAATTACCTCGCATCCGAGCWGAGAAAACATGTACACGCGCTCCAACAACGCGCAAGAAACTTAAACAATTACACCAAAACCTCCGGTACATATAAATAACACCTACCTCAATTTTCTTCGTCCAGCACAGCCAATTGAACTCGCACCTCGAACGACTCCTCTCTCACAACACCAAGAACTCCACTTCAAGAAGCTAAAGAACTCCGCTACCTCTCCTTACACATCCACAATCCGAATCCCAGCCACGACACGAATTGAAAATTCTCACCAACACAATTCAAACCTCACCTACACCACGCCAAGAAACATAAAGATTTCCGCCGGGAACGACTCAACTATTTGTCTAAAAACGCCGTGGAAAGATGTGCAGGAATGGCAGCATTGGCCGACGAAGTCTTCCACGACGACGAAGCGATGAAGGCGAACGATCGGGGCCGGGTGGAAAGCCTGCTGGTTCCAAGTGAGTGGAGCGAACAAAGCGCAGCGAGCTGCGGCCAGCTCCCTCCCAAACTCGCAATCACGTCTTTGCCCGCTTTAGCCTCTGACACACACACGAATATTTTACTGAAAGAGACGACGTCAATTCAAATTATTTACTCTTTTAAAGTTACCTCACTCTCCGACCACGAATCTACTTTCCGCCTCTTCGGGTAAACTGGCGGGCAAACTGGGGACGTCAGTAACTCAGTATTACCGGGCCGTTTTGTCGGGTACCGGCCGGTTCGCGTGAAATGCGCTTGGATGGATGAAGACGGTGATGCCAGATGGATGATTTGTTTGCCTGAATGGGTAAGTTACCAAACGAGAGTTCGCGGTCAAGGATGTTCCCTTTGTCAAACTTACCGAATGAGGCTCCGAATTATTGATGGCTGGTGTTGGAGTTGGATATTATTCCTGTGTGATTAGCTTGCCATGGGCTGTTAAGACCACTAATAAGACGGTTGCATGACCTTATTGTATCTGTAGTTAGGAGCTGCAGTGCTTCCTCCAGCATCTTGACACCTACTCGATAGGATTCGAAGAAAGGAACCGTCCATGGAATTTGCAAAATTTCATGCATTGTCTGAGAGAAGAAGGTACAAATATCATAAACCATTATGTATTAGATAATTGATGAGGTGCGGTAGCAGTGATTGAAAAATGTACAACTAGTTACGGTACCTTGATCCGTTTCAATGTATGTGACTTTGTCATTTCGAGGCATAAATGAAAAGATCCAGTACATTAAAACGGTTTGTGGCACTATCATGGTTTATGGTATTCCTACCGTAGCTTCAACATAATCCTCAGAGGATAAAACCTATCATTCAAGGGGTAAGGAGAATTGACCCCCTTATTGCCTTGTTTTGCTACATGTTATAAACATTGCAAATTTTGAACTCATATTTGCAATCAAAAGCCCCAAATTAGCTAGTGGTGGTGAAGAAATTCAAAATTTACTTGGATCAAAATAGAAGGCACTTTTTACATATACCTTTTGACGAAGCAATAAGGAGGTAAATCCTCCTTGAACCATTCAAAGTAAAGTTGTGAGTATTGATAAAGCCGTCAATATTGATAAAGCCTTCAATACTGATAAAGTTGTGAGTACTACTAAAGGTCACTGACAAAATGTTTTGAACTATGCTAAAGGTCAAAAAATATTTTGAAATTATAAGATGAGCTTCCAAAAATTCTAATTTGAGCTAATGGAAAAAATTTACTGTAAAAAAATGACAATGTATGGGGCCTAATGAATCTAATTCCAATGTGTGATATTTCTCCAAAAATGTTTTGATTTAAGGACCAATAGGTGCATTCTTCATCACCTCTATAGTAATCTTTAAAATCATACATTGATCATTGTTAGGTTGTTGCAACATTATAAGGTTAACCTTGTATCCTTTTTGAATTGTTGCTCATTTTTGCTTTTATCACAATTAGTTTTTAAAACTATTAAAAACTCTAGAAATGACTAGCAAAAAATGTGTTCCATTTCTACACCCTTACTATTTCAGTAGTAGTCTGAAGACAAATCCTCCACCAAGGAAACAAATGGGTTTAGAGCCCTTAGAGCATCCCTACCAATTCTTCATTATTCCTATCTCCATCTGGATGAAGAGGGAACAAATGTAGGGATAGGGATTGCTCTTCCCCACTAGTGTTGCTCTTCCCTACCAAAAAAGTGATTTCAAGTACTAAAAAACAACCCCTCTATATTAAATTGGGCCCTACCTCTACTAAATTTTTAAAGGTGTAAAACCTTGGTAGGAGGTTTTTTCCTTGTCTGTACCTTAAGATAGATTGTTTGTTTTGTTACATCGAGATCTCCCGGATCGTGTGTCCCCTAGTTGGATTATTGGTACCATTGGAAAGCCCTAGATAAGAGCATCCCCACCAGCCTCTTCCCCATCCCTATCCCTATCCCAGTTCTTCATCAAAAAATATAGGGATGGGAAGKCACTTCCCACCATGCTTCCCCAAATCAATACTTTATACTAAATCTAGGCAAGTTTTGGAGATACAGGATGCTGGTGGGGAGGGGTTCTTCCCTATCCGAATGAAAACCATCCGGTTTGGGGATAGGGAAGCCCCTAGTGGACATGCTCTTAAGGAGAGATGCATGGACTTTGTTTTGTGTTGTTCTAACTCATGGTGAGAAAGTTATTGAATTTCAGAGTTGTTTTTTAATTTAAAAATTAGATAATTACTTAAACTTTCATTTTGGCTGTAGCACCGGCACAGGATACACTAATCCGGATGAATTCATCCTGATATGGATAGGGAGCCCCCTTGCCGTAAAGATGCTCCTACGATCATAATTTTGACTATAGCTCCCATTTTTTTAATCATAGCTGGGGCACTACCTCTCCACTCTGCAGTTTCATGTCCCAAATTTCTTGAAAACTCACATTCCTCGTCAGCATAACTTGAGTTATCTGTTACTTTTACTTTACACTGTTGGGATTGACCTGTTCTGCAACTTAGGAGCAAGCAACCGTCCAGATATTGGCATGCTTAGGTTATACCAGACCCATACCTGAGGTTAGGCTGATTGTTTTGTTTGTTCTATTGAGATCTCCTGGATTGTGAGTCCCCTAGTTATGTTCTTGGTACCATTGGAAAGGCCTCGGCAAGGTGGAGTGCACGGGCTTTGTTTCGTGACGTTTGGACCTAGGGTGTGAAAGTTATTGAAGTTTGAAGTTTCTATTGTATTAGAGAATTAGAAAATGACTCTTACTTCTCTCTTTTCTTGACTACGACAACTGCATGTGGCAACAACACAAAGCACACTACTGTCACTTAAGGGCTCTATTGTATGTCAAATATGTGGACTTTAGCTTTTGTAATATGTGGACTTGGTATTCAGACAACCAAGTATATTCAATTGAGCGTGAAGAGTGCTAGAGCTTCATTACACCCAAATAAGGTTAAAACACCCAAAATCATTGGTAAATCCATTCTTGACATGCAAACTGTGATTGAAAGTGATCCCAAAAGAGTAGTTAGACCCTCCCCCTACTTAATTGTAGTTGATAGATTGCTAATTTTCTAAGTTTGGGTTTTATGACTAAGCTATGTGATAGTTTGAATGGCCTACTGAGCTTCTACGTTGAAAATCCATAGTAATTACATGTGTTATCCAAAAATTTATGTTTATTTTAAATTCATGATTTTCAATTGCTGATATTACAAAAATGTTTTATTCTTGAAAAAGGTGCCTTCAACTATGTTGACTTGCTATTTTGACAGGTTGGGGTGTTTTTACCTTGTCTGAATGATCAATGTTACATTTATCATAGATTCCTTTTAAAAATGGTTGAATGATCAAGCAGATTGGAATCGATCCGTTTGTTTAATAAAAAATGATCATGTGGATAACTCTATCATATTTTCATTCAATCATTCCAAATATGGATTCAAATAGTTTAACTTTAGACAACAAAGTGCCTTCTTGCAATTTAACTTAGAAAAGTCAGATGAATCTATAGCAACTATTAATAGTTATATTTCCTAAAGAGGTGGAACCATACATTTTCAACCATTTATCCTAAACCAATCTTGAAAATTTGTAGATATAGAAAGCAAAAAATGTACAACTTGCATATGTGAATACAAAAAATAATTTGGGGTATAGCATACATGGGATGTCCCAAATTATACCACAACTTCATAGCRTRTGCATTTTTTTCATCTTAATTAAATTGCCCAATCTAATACACATGTGTCTATTATCAAGATGTCCAAAATCAAATTGTCCAAAGCAACTATAACATGTTATTTCCAAGACTATTTTCTACTAGTGCCTTATAGGATCACATAMGCATGTTTTGAGCTAATAAAACCCCTAAAATCACTCCATATAATCCATATGTCCAATAATATCAAGATGTAGTATGAATTGCAACTTAGAAGGATATTTTTTCATGAATTTCAAATTAAAGTTTTATAATGTAATGTATAGGATAATTGCACCTAAATTCATTTGAATAATAATAAGATTATGGTTTTAAGTATTCAATTATATTTATTGTTGTTAAACTTTGTTGAAAATTGAAGCGGATTTTTAGGTTCTCTTAGTTTATCTTTTACAGAATCATATAGATAAATTACGCATTTCCAAAAATTTGATTACAGAAGTATTTGAAATTGATCAAAGTTTTCATGGTCAAGGAATTAACACTTTAGGCATGAATTGAGGCAGTAGGATTTTAATAAAAAGTGGTCAATTTAAAGTGCATTTACCTTTTAACACATTCATATGGTTGGATCTACCATTGCACATACCAATATTTATTGATGAAATGTGAAACCTAAATTTTTAAAATCCTCATTACAAAAAATTTGAACCCTAGAAGGAGCCGCGAGTTCTAGTGCAATTAGAGAAAAAAATTATTTTTTATTTTTAAGAAATTGAATCTAACGTGGCACTAGTACGACCACGTCATCTTAACCCTTTTTTCTTAAAAACTTTAATTTTTAAATTAAATTTAAAAAATTTAAAATTTAAAATTAATTAATTAATTTTTTTTTCGTATTGTCACCACAGAGGGCTATAGTAGCCCCTTGCAGGGTTCAAAGTTTTTCTAATGTGTAAAATTGATTGCGAATTCGATACTAGAAATTTTTGACAATTTTAGTATTTTTATGGGCCCCGTCAGGGGACGCTTACGCTCCCAACAAGGGGAACGTGACGGGGGAACTTTGTTCTCTATGGTCCACACGTCTTGTTACCAATTAAAGTCTTGCTTGCTTGCTGTTACGTGAGTCTAAAAGCATGAGCCCATGAGCCTAAAAAACATATATCTATGCTAGAGATGTCTATATTACAAAAACCTTTGATGATTATTGTGTAACTATGTTATAGATACCTCTCGAGATACCTATATTATAGATGTCTATATTATAAGCACCTTTAGTGGTTGTAGGATAACTACTTAAACATATACTCAAAGTTCATATGCTACCATTTTCATGCTCCCATACTAGCATTGTTGGCTTGCGTAGGCATCTTTTAAATCAAGGAAAACAATTTGGATTAGGAAAAACATTCATTTAATACCAAATAGAGTGTCAAAATCTCGGTTAGAATCCATATTATTTTAAATATTAGCAAATTTTTCAAGAATCATTGACAATTTGAATGAATGAAATTGAACATTGTGAAAGTACAAAGTAGTATCTCAGTAGGCAAGATCAAATTTATTGGGTTCAGTACAACTTAAAAAGTCTATCTAAAGATTAAAAAATGACTCTTAAATAGTCAAACCATTCATTGTTATATTGATAAATGACGCTTAAATATTTAAGCCATTCATTGTTATATTGATACACAGATGATATTATGCATCTTTTTAAGAACTATAGGAAAAACATTTGGGGTTTTCATATAGTTTTCCAAAATAACTAGTCCATCCAATCATCAAAAAAATTAAGTATTTTTCATACGTTGTGTAAGTTATTTATATACATTTTCTTGCTAAAATTCTCTAAAATCATAATATTGTTAAGCAACGTTTTGGAGGCCCTTTTTCTCCCTCTGAAAATGGAGCACCTAGCATTACACATTGACAATAGCTTGTTGCCGCATTTCACCTTCCTTGCGACGTATTGTTCACTTTGTGCGCCCAACCAATGATATCGTCCGGATTATACATAAATTGTATCTCAAGAATTATCACTCCTTCAAGCGAAAATGAACCGGAATTGTAAGCAATGATATGATGTAGAAGCTTTTGACGGAAGGAACTAGAAAAAGGGGAAACAAAATTTTATCTTCTAATTTCGATTTTTAAATTAAAGAAGAATTCTTCTATATTTGAAGAGCATCTTCCATGATATCATCTCATTTTTGTATTGTTACTATACTATATTGAACTTACAAACAAAAATTATGTGCAATAATATATYAAGCCTAATTTCYACCAAAGGTGAAGGGTTGAAAACATTCATTCATTGCAAAGTGAAGTTGCAAGAGAGTCATTTGTTGTCTAGGAAGTTGCCATGCTAGGGGCTCCTACTTCCTATGAAGCAAAAGGGCCCTCTATACCATTGGTTAACAATGTTGTGTCCTGGCATTATACACCAATCTAAAGACATTTCTTCCAAAGGAGAGCTTCACAACGGYAAATGAGGGGCTTGTAGAGGGAGACTTCTCAAACTTTTGCCCTCCTCATATTTAGTGTAAACCAAACCTTAGTAAGCCTCACAAATGTGCATAGTTCCAGAATTAGTACAAATTAGTGTTATTCATGCAGGGCGTTGTGATTCAATTAAACTTTGTAATAACAAGTAGAGTCCATGCATTAAAAAAGCTAAAAAATGAATTCATCTTGTCTCAAACATTGTATAAATATCTATATTTATGTATATACATTTAACACGATATAAATATATACATTTATCTATATACATTTCACATTGTATCATTATCTACCTTGTTGTACATCAATAGTTACCAAAGTGTCTGAAGGGTTGTCTAGAGGGTTTACATCATGTTTCAAACATCTACCATTTTTAACAATAAGCCCCTTTCATTTTTTGGTCTCCTTAACCTTGTAAGGACGCAGAGGGCTAAAGGTGTCTGATGGATGACTTCCGAGATCACTCTAGAAATGAAGTATGCACGTGTTGGTTCAAAAACGAGATCATTTTTGACAAAATACCTTGGTAATAGGTCTCGTCCTTGACCTATTACCGCGGGTGTAAGGTGGTTTGAGGAATGTAGACCGCCGAGTGTTAGACGGTGGGAGGTTAAACTGTGCAGCACCTAAAAATGAAAGCAACACCTAAAAATTTGCTACAGCACCTAAAAATTTGATGATGGACATAAGGGGACCTATCCGCATAGGCATGAATTACCGTGGTTTTGTGCTATGATTTGCAGGACTTAAAAATGACAATACATTCAATAACCCTATTTCATGCTTTCCATGTTAAAGCACATCTCTACTTTCACATTTACCCAAAAATGGATGAAAAATATCTTTTTTACATCCACTACAATCGATTTTTGTCATCCAAAGAACTCAAAACTTTCCTGTCATCCTTTTACCCTTGCACGCTGCGGCGGACGTTTTGTGTCCTCTGGATGACAAAAAATCAAACCGTGTAGGACAAAATTGCAATTTTTCATCCTCGATAGTAGGAGTGGAAAGGGAAGATCTTTATTAGTACTTTGACTTCCAATGAGTATATTTGACTTTTCAAAGTATACTAAATAGTGAAATTAGGTTGACCTTACAATTAGGTTGCCTTTTCCCAAGAAAGTGATTGTACAAGCCATCGAATTCACCAAATATCTCTACAAATACTTTCATATTTACACATGGAAGTTCATGAGTTCTAACTACACCAAGAACTAATTCAAAAGTAGTGCATTCTTATACAATAACAATAAATATTAATATAGTGCTGAAGATCGAGAAATTAGTGAGGGGCAACCTAATTGCACTATTTAGTGTATATGATGTCACACGGTATCAAAAATGCATGATTTCCACGGCCATTAGCCCGTTCTTCACGGGTTAAAATCCCTATTCAGTGAATTTAGAATCCTGCATCGAAAAAGCTGAAACATGAACTCGGTCTTGTCTCAAGAAACATTTCACTTTACACTCTCGGACAGACATAAGATTCTCCTTTATGCAAAAGTTCTGAAGCTCCTGGGCTCCTACTGTAGACTCTTCAACTGTAGTTTCCTGCTCAGCTGTAGACTACAGTATTTTCCTGTATACTGTACAATAGCGTATCATTCGGTACTGGTAGCTGCAGTGTACCGAGCTTGTCGTGGCTGTCGAAGGCTCGCACTAAATTCACATTAATTTGGTGGGCCGGGGTGAACTTTCACCCTTCCTCAGCCACTCGGGAAAACCCTGAATTTTTTAATATTCATGCATGATAGAATTTGCAAATTTTGAATACATAATTTGCAATTAGAGGCCCCAAATTAGGTGTGAGAGGTGTAAAAGGTTGAGTAATCAAGCATAAAATAGGGGACTTTTTATTTTACTTGCACCCTTGGATTGTCTTGGAGTGGCCAAGCGAGAGGGCTAGTTCACCTCGACTTTCTTGAGGTAAACATAGCTTTGGAAAACATGAATGTTCATTTTGGAATTGGTATGAAGTTCACCTTTAGAGACCCCCAACTACATTGAAATTGTCCTATTAGAGCATATTGTAAAATGAACTTATTTATAGTTATAATTTTTTGTGCAAGGGAACAAATTGATTACTAATGATATTGATGATTATTATTTTACAATAGAAGCACTTGTACCCATACAACGGATAAAAATATTCCCTCCTTTTAAAACAAATTTACACATATGGAAATCCCTTTCCTCATGAACGCCATGAAAGGCGGGCCGGGAGGCCGGGCAAGGTCCGCCTTCAAATTAAAACACAAACAAATCAAGTGAAAACAAGTGGCACTGTAGAAATTCCTTTTCGAACCCTCACAATTTGGAGAAATTGGTGTAAAATAGAAGTATCAATTACCAACCACGTCTAGTATCCAACTTGTAGAGTGCGCTATTTCCAACCTTAGGTTGTAATTCAAGCTTGGAATATGTGTGTTTTTGTCCTTTTCAAAGTTGGAGTGATACGGTTATGACACATGTTCCAACGTAGTGAGCAGGAAAGTAATTCTTAAATGAATGGAATTGGAAGACATTGGTTATTGGTCCGTAGCACTTTTTGGCACTCAAAATTGACTGTAATTTTAAGTTTGGAAATAAAAATTTGAAAAATTTTCTATCTCTTTATTTCCTATCTTCCTACCTAAGAAAAGTTTCCACCAACTCATACTCTTTTACCATTTGCTCCAAAATTGCTTAACCTTTAACCAACATTTCATGTCCGGGCTTGGTCAAACTTCATTAGATTTTTACATGAGAACATATATTTCAAAAATATTCTATCTTTCACATGTAGTAATATGTGTCAAAAAAAATTTTAATTTTTAATAATTAAAAACATCAAATTGAATTTTATGTGATTTTCCACATATTCAATCACTTGAACTTCTACTTTAGCTTTTGAAGGGTTGAGACGGAACTAACCAGGGCTCTTTTTTTGGCTTTTTGGTGCCAGATTGCACTAGAAAAAATAATTTGGCTAAAAAATGCCAAAAATAATGTCAAAAAAATTGGATGAAATCACCAAACAACTTTGAATTTAAAATAAATCTTAGACCAAATCACCAGATTGTGGATGAAAACTATACTATACATCCAATATGTGGATGAATGTTGTAATTTGGAGCACCACTAAAACATTTAATATCACCACGGTGGCACTTCGTAAAAAATGAAAAGAAAAACTGGAACCAACAAAATAAAGAATCACAAGAATACCCTACGGCGGCATTTTATTCGTCAGACACGGTGAAAATTGTTTGGGAGTGGGCCCCACCCTTGTAAATAATGTAGGGTGTACTTAAAGCTGGCCGGGACCATCATTTTGAAAGGTGAAAAGAAGAGGGAAAGAAGAGAGATGCTGTGAGGGGGAGGCTAACTAATTGTATTCAAGGAATATTCTATCCTTTTCCCTTTTTTCATCATTTTCCAAAATTAACTTACTTATTACCAGGACCCGAACATTACAGTACAGGATCCCCTTTACTCTTATGAATTTTAAATTTTCTTCTTAAATTTTCTTAAGACAAAACTCACTGATAATAGGGTCGAGTCTATAGTACATCGAGCCAAATGCGGAGGTGGTTTTGCCCCGTGTTTTAACCCTGGGGAAAACACTGGAACTATTTATTTCTCACGCATAATTTTTTTTGCAATTTTTGACTTCATATTTGCAATCAGAGGACCCAAATTAGCTAGGAGAGGTGTTTATCACAAAACAATGACGGCACAAAATAGGGCGCTCTTTTTTTACATTTACCCATTGTTACACCTCCACATTCGGCTCGATGGTGTACTATAGACTCGACCTGATAATAGCCATGTTCTTCTTATCATTCAGTTGCCATCAATGCTTAACTGAATTTGGCAACGGAATTAGAGAGCACTCCCTGTGACTGACGGATGAAATCCTCATAAGCTGTTTTCCCCATTTGTTAAGAATAAAAAATAAACAAAAATCCTCATAAGCTTACAGTAACTTAAGGTAAGAAATAAGTTATTTTTGCAAGGACAGGCATTCTGACAATTTTCAACTTAAGTGAAAACAGGATCCAGTAACTTAAGTCCGACTGAAGGAAGGGATCCAGTGTCCATTCTACTCTATGAGAGTGCTTGATTTTAAATTTGTAGGTTCACAAATATAGGTGAGTTAGTTTGGACAAACCACCATTTTGGACATTTTTTCATACAAATGTGGCCTTTTGAAATGCAGCTGCCCGGATTTTTGCAGGGCTCAAAAAAGGATTTTTGTCACTTTAAACGCAGATATCTTGCAATCCACACGGTGAAAAAATCTGAATTTTTTTCCACATCTTTCCAAAGTATTTTGATACAAGATCCTACGGTTACATTTGTCCAAAAATGTTTTTTTTCTAAAATTTGATACTTGCACTACAAATGGCAGTTTTGGAGCGTTTTTGGTGAAAGCATAGTCAATGACCTTTAGGGGTTAATTGGCCATAATGTAGACGTTGTTCAACCAATCAATGACGAGGTTCTATTTTCTTCAAGTCCATGGGCAACTTTAAAGCCACTAGTCAAATTTTTGTTAATCAAACTTTTTAATGCAAAAAAAAGACATATTCAAATTGTGATTCAAAATCTAGGATTTAGATTAATAGATGCGTTATGGAAAAACAAAGAGAATGGTACTAAGAAAGTTTACATGCAATTGAGTACAAGTCAAAGGAGTTTTCATGTTTTTTTATACATGTGGGCGAGTGGGTCATTGTAGGATGCACATGCTTGTTTCGTCTCAAAACGACCTATTTTAATGAATACTATGACTTTTGAAATACATTTTACAAATTAAATAAAATTTGGATAGTTTGTAAAGCATTGAAAATAGAATGTCGCTAAAACTTCAGACCTAGAAAATTTTATGTCTCAAAGTTATGAACTAAAAAATTACGATGAAAATACCAAGAAAATTGAGATTATGATGTTGGATTATTATAAATAGTAAAGAAATTCAAAAATTCAAATCAAGATTTGTCATTTTTCGTAGCTTGAAAATGTTTTTTCTCAACCATTTTCGTCTTCAAGGAAAAAATTGAGATCTTTGTACTTGCACAAGTTAGTGCACTTTGAGCACATGTGGAAGGTGGAAAGTTAACTATTTTTAGAAAATCTCTTCATAGACTTGTGCAATTTTAGTAAATTTCAGTATATTCTAATGTCAAGCTTCAAATTTACATTTTTGGATCAAAAACAGTACCCTAGAACCCATTAAATGACCACAGTAGACATTCAATTTGGGGTTGTTCAACACTAATTGTAAAATAATTCTTAAGAAAATGCAAAAAATTACTAAGTGTTTGCAACTACTACATGTATCTTCATTTGACCAAAAACGGACATGTGATGCAAGAGTTATGAGCAAAAATTAAAATGTCCGATCCCAAAGAGACAAAAAATAAGACAAGTGTTTATTGCAACCATCCAAGTGTATATATAGTGAAAACAATTTTTTGGTTCAATTTTGTTCTACATGTGAAGCTTTGATTCATTCCATTTGGATTAGTAATGTGACAGTTATGAACAATCTTGATTTTCGGGCAATTTGAGCATCTTCTTGGAGAAATAACTTGTAGGATTCATTTGTGAAGGCCATTTTCACAATTTTTCAAAATTATAAAAAAAAAAATTGTTTGACAAGGTTAAGTTTTCTTGCTAGAACAATCTTACTATTGGAATTATTGAGTTTCAATGCCCTCTTAGAGCTACAAACAGTTTAGTTTTTTTTTTCAATCTTCAATGGTCTACTTCTATTTGACAATTTTTTAAAGAATGGAAACCAAGTTTTAATTCTTCAATTTTTTTTCTAGACTTTCAACTCAATTCTTCAATAGAAAAAGTTTTAAATTTAATGCAATGTTTTTCTACAAATGGCGGTGAAAGGCATCTGAAATTGCAAGCCGGTGCTCAAGAAAACTTTATTTTTCAACTTTGAATGCCAATATCTTTCAATTTGTACAGTCAAACTCCATAAAAATTTTACCACCCGATTTTAGATAGGTAAAGTACAAGATCATACCTTTAGGTTCTTAGAATGTTTTTTTTTTTTCTTGGATGAACACTACACAAATGGCAGTTTTGAGTTTTTTTTTCCAAAACAATGGCTTTGTTGCTTTAGAGGTTAAAAAAAAGAATAACTTCCATTTTTACAATTTATGCATGGAAGCTCAATAATGATATTAATCTTTGGGTTGTAAGAATGTAAAGTTTGTTCATCTTACGTCATGTTAGAAGCACATGGAAATATTTTTATCTTCTACATGCTAGACATCCGACATACTAGTGTTAGGCATGAATTCAAGCTAGTTTATACAATCCAATGCCATCAATTACCATATTTCAAAATCTATTTGAACCCTCCTATTTGTTCAGTAGTCAACTTTCTATTATCATAATCTTAACAACTAGCTTTAGCATCATGACAATGCACTTAATTAGGGGACACATCATTGTGTGGTTTGACATGGGTCTACCAATGTACTCCCAGCAAACTTTGGAAAATCACATAAAATTCATTTCTTGTTGGAATGTCTTCATTCTATTTGCAAATGGATTTTCTCCAACTTTTCAATTCCTTAAAAATACATGACTTTACAAATAGCTTCTCCAATGTACCTACCACATTATTTTTAAATTAGGTTGCCTTATGTCAAGAAAGTTACTCCTCAAGCCATTAAAGTTAAAAAATATTTCTAAAAATATATGCACAATTAGTAAGGCTAGGTCGAGTCTATAGTACACCAACGAGCCAAATGCGGAGGTGGTTTTGTCCTCGTGTTTTAACCCTGAGGAAAACACTGGAACTTTTTATTTCTCATGCATAATTTTTTTTGCAATTTTTGACTYCATATTTGCAATCAGAGGACCCAAATTAGCTTGGAGAGGTGATAATCACAAAACTATGACGACACAAAATAGGGGGCTCTTTTTTACATTCACCCATTGTAACACCTCTGCATTTGGCTCGTTGGTGTACTATAGACTCGATCATAAGGCTAAGGCAACCTAGTTTCACTATTTAGTGTAGATAGAAACTCTGGGTGGTATAGTCTGATCTACATTACAGAGCATAGTGGTTGGGTTGGTGTTTACTTTTACTTTTTCAAACACCTCTATTCCATTGCCCAAATGGAATGAAAAAAACTAATGAGATCGTATTACTGCTAAGTTAATGCAGCTCATCCAGCTGTGCTGCCTGTGCAGCAGCATGTTGACAATTTCGCTCCTTCGAATTTTATTGAAAATTAGTTCACATAAAACATTTGAACTGAACGAACCAGTGTTTCACTCAATTGGTCTATTTTATGGGGGTATATTACATATAATAATTATAATTTTGGGTATTTTTATCGTTGGGGATTTGAAGGTTTGCATGAGGGAAATTCAAAATTYAGCGCCATCCACCTCGCTTGGTGTGCCCCAACGTGGGGGGGTACTTCTCAGGAGATAGGCTAGGTTAGTGTGTGTGCCCCAACGTTTCAAATTTAAATCTTTTGTCCTTTTTACTGCAGTGAATTTCCTTTCATTTGTGTCCCCCCCCCCCAAAAAATTAAAAATTTAAAAAATTTAAAAATTTAAAAAATTTAAAAATTTAAAAAATTTAAAAATTTAAAAAATTTAAAAATTTAAAAAATTTAAAAATTTTAAATTAAATTTTTTGGGTATGCATCCCCCCTTGCACTTCTTATAATCTTTAGAAGGTTTAGGGACGGACAATCAATATGGGATTTTACTTGTATTTTGTATCCATATTCTATACACGTATTTTGTACATGTAGTTTGTACATGTAGTTTGTATGTATTCAGGGAGGTATTCGTGGTTGGGTGAGTATTTTAAAATTTGATCAGTAAACGCCCGGGGGGTATGCAAGATGGGGGAGCCATCTTTTCAGTGCATAGGCATAGTAGTGCATAGTAATAGTGCACTCACTTTTGTAACAAGCATTGAGTAAAGATGTAGTAAATTGTTTATACAACATTGGTTTTGGAAACACCATGCACTTGGTTCATTTACGGGAAATTATGTATGACTATGTGTAAGTGTGTGCCAATCATTTGGGAAAAAAGTTACCTAGCTACTCTAAAAATTACGCTCAACTCTTCAAATGTAGCATTCATTCTCTTTTACCTATACTTCAATCCTTAGAAAAGAATATTTATTTGTTGCAAGACAATAGAACAATGTTGTTTAGTTGATTAGATTTAGTATAAAAGTGGATTGCATGGATAAGATGCACATTGCTTACTAATGGGCACCCTTTGGAAAAATTGCAACCTCAACTTGTTATGCATTTGTATCTTGGCACTTGGATATATCTCTCCCTAACCTCGTACTCTATACTAAATCATATTTTGTTTAATCCATAATACCAATACATTGCTACCTAGTCAGCTATTAAAATACTTCACGGAGTCCTTTTATTTCATAGAAATTGGACAATTTGCATCTTGATGTGACACAATTGCTCATAGTTGACTAATGTCTAAAATAATGGTTTGCCTTACGAAAGTGTTTTTTCAAAAAAATTGTGAACTTAGGTTTGCAATTTCTTTTTAGGGGCAAGCAAATTGGACAACAACAATTCTATCTATGTAGTATGTACATCAACCTCAATAAATTTTGTCTATTACAAGGTCCAAACTACAAGGTCCAAACTATGTACATAAAATTTGGATGCTTGGAGTCTAATAATCATGAATTTTCCATCCAAAARTATTTGGAAAGTTATGCTAAAGGTACGTTCTCACTTGGCATTAGCTTGCGTTTGTTATATAATTAACAATTATTGTATGTGAACATGATCATTCACACATGCTTTTTGGTATGCTTCACATATGTTCTTTGGTATTTATTGAGCATAGTTGGTATTCTGGGTACATAGTAGGCAAAGAAAAAAGAGCAATTCTTTGGCAAGACTCTTGCCAAGAATTTTGAAAAGCTAAAACATCAAATATGAGGATTTCCATTTGATAGGAGCAACAAGGTGTTCTTGCATGCACCAATATTTGTTTATCTTGTTGCACCTCCTGTGTTGCTTGAGAAGCATTGAGTTAAAAGTCATGTCAAGCATTCTCAATGCTTTGCATTGACGGTCAATCTATAATGGTGTCTTGAGTTTTTTTGCTACCTATCTAAATAGTATAAGGCTCTTGTAGATAAGTGCCTACTTTTAAACTAGTAAACAACCCACATTACAATTATGGAATTGCAAACTTTTTTCTTTAAAGAGAACCATATGGGGATAGATGATTGATGATTTTGATATGACAATCCATTCAAATTTGTTGGAATTCACTCAAATTTGTTATCAATTTTTTTTGGTTTCACTTGGAGTGGTGTATGGAAATGTCAAAATCTATTTAATTTGGAGTGCTGATGGATGGGTTGGGCCAGGGTGAACTGACCCCCTCATTGCCCTTGTCACAAGGTAAATGTAAAAACTGCCCCCTATTTTGTGCGGAGTAAATTTTGTATTTCTTCATGTTCCCTAGCTAATTTGGGGCCTCTGATTCCAAATATGAATTCAAAATTTTCAAATTTTGTCATACAGGCAGATAAAAGAATTCCAGTGTTTTCCCCAGGGGCAAGAAAAGGGGCAATGAGGGGGTCAGTTCACCCTGGCCCTGATGGCTGTGAGCTTGGGAGAGAGAGAGTCAGCAAGCACAAGAAGAAAGGGTTTGGCTATGGGGATTTACCACAATGGGYGGGACTTCCTCAAATTGTTGGGATCTGTTGGGCAATGCCCTTATATTCACAGGCACTGCATTTTGTACAATGAAGCGGATATCATACATGTACTTATGCGAAGTTGATTGAGACTACACTAATGATGATAAATAGTGTTACCCATACTAACTATTTTAGAAATGCTATAAGTTTTTAATCTTCATGAATATTTTTACAGAGTACATGGATCCTAATAGCACTGGAGTTGGGAAAACTTTGTACCAATAGTTGGTAAAAATATTCATGAAGAGTAAAAACTTATGGCTGTTTTGAATCAATTAGTGTAGATAACACTATTTACCATCATTAGTGTAGTAAGAGCCCACTGCATGTGATTGATATTTGATCAATGTTTTTTTAAGAGTAGGGTCACAGGGACAGGGAATCTACATACAGTAAGATTAATCTGTTAAATTTGGGTTAACGTATAGTTACTCAAGCACTCAACTTTATTTTTTATTTTTTTTGCGCAAAGAGATTCTCCTCATGTCTGAACCATAAATCCTGCACCTTTCAGTCTTTGCCAGAGGAATTACTTTGTATGATTTTATAGTTGCTGACTAGCTGCCACGTTACCAAACCCCAGGTGAATTAACAAGGCTTTCTCAATAAGTAGCTTTGTCTTCTATAACTTTTCAAAAGTAAAAAAAAGATAACAACTGACACTGTTTGATAATGTAGAACTTTAAAAATTATCATTTCATGCTCATTTTTGACTTAGACGAGGGATGTATGATTGCCTCGGGTTCCTCAATAATTCAGTGCAAGACCTGCAGTTTGTAAGTCAATGTTCCAGGAAGCAAGGAATGAAGATGTTTTGTGGCTTACCCTTCAATGCCAGAATTTGGGGGAACGGTGGGCTTTTCACATTTTTGCTAATATCTTTGTGCACATATTCATTCATGTTGATCTCATCGAAGTAGTTGTTAAGAAAAATCTGGTCCGAAATAACCTTTGGTTAACCCCTAAACGCCCTAAGGGACCAAAAGTGTCCAAAAGTGTCTAAAGGTCCAATTCAAAGTGCTAATATTTTTGCATCCGATGTCTGAATTCAATGAAACTTGTTGAATAATCTGCTCTTGCTCTTCTAGTTTGTGTGGTAAGAATTTCAGACCAATCAAAGATGTCAAATGTTTTAGCAGCAATTTGATTTGAGGTGAGGTTCAATTTGAGTTCACAACCAAATTAAATTTAAATTGATTCTTACTACTTTTAGTGGTTGCAACTTTGGGGGCTTGCATCTTCTTCATCAAATGTTTGTTTTCAATCAGATTTGTTGGGTTATCTTGTACCTACTTCTACTTAACAATTTTTTAAAGAATAAAATTTAGTTTTTTCCCCCCTAGACTCTCAACACTATTTTCCACCATAAAGATTTAAAGCTTAAAACTCCATAGTACAAAACATAAAAGTTAAGAAGGTTCAAAGTCAAATAATCTAGTCTAGCAATGTGTTGCAAAACCAATTTTTTTTCACTTTAAAAGGAGATATCTTGCAACCCGTAGGACCAAAATTCTGAAATTTTTCCACACATCCTCAAACTAGTTAGGTATAAGATCCAATGGTTAGATGTGCAAAAGAAATAGTTTCCAAATTTTTTTAATCTTCCTATAGAAATGGCGTTTTTGAGTGTTTTTTCACAAAATAAAGGCCACGTGTAAAGRCCTTGGTCCTCTAAGGGTTAAAAAAAATTCCAAAAGTCACAATACTTGAGTACTATGGCCTTTTAGAGCCAAAACCYGGCAAGTTTTTCTTGCGACAACCCTTACAGAAAGCTCCAGAAAATATGAGATGATTTGGGTTGGAGGCSAATTCCATGTGCCTTTTAATCTTTTTTGGACTCATTTACATTCCAAGTTGTACTGGCCGGGGTGAGCTGACCCCCTCGCTTTGGCCACTCAGAAAAACCCTAATTTTCTAATTTTCCATGCACAAGGTAAATTAACCAGGCCCAAAATAGGGGGCTTTATATTTTACTTGCACCTAAGGGTTTTACCGAGGGGCTCAGCAAGGGGGCCAGTCCACCCCGGGTCCCCGGCCATTGTAACTAGTGGACATTGCACAAAATCATATAAATTGGTCCTAATTTGGGAGCATGGAAGGAATGTGAACTTATTTAATAATCATTGGAGGTGGGATCACATAAATTTGTGGACAAATGAATTTTTTTGTGAGATTCATTTTCATTCTTGATTCACTCAGATTTCCATCAGGAACTAACACCCCATTACATTAGTACTAATGTTGTACTGTTTCAATGGGCTCACAATCCAACTTTGAAAATGTACAGTTCTAGTACAGCATCAGTTTTAATACATACAAATAGAATGCTTCCCTTGGAAAAACCATTACATTAGTACTAATGTTGTATTACAATAGTACATTTTCAAAGTTGGACTCTGAACCCATTAAAACAATATTGTTTCAAAGGGAGGGGGGTACATTCCTGATGTCCTCCCTGTGGGGTCAACATTCATTCAAAATCATTGTATATGGGCTTGTTAGGTGCATATTATCCGTACCCTCCTATTTCATTCAAACCTTACTTCCAGGTGGACCATTTTATTTGAATTATTTCTGAAATTCAAACTAAATCAATCAAAATAGGCATGTTTGACCGTAAAGAGGTAAGGAGACTTTTCTATAAAAAAATTCAAGAAGTTTCACCTCCCCAAATTTAATTTTAGTTCTTAAATAAGCACTTTATGGACCATCCTACCTTACATACTATCAATTCCAATTCAAGTAGTGAGTTCTCGATTGAGTCATTAAAATAAAATAATAAAAAATTTCCTATCCTTTTCTACTTCTTCTTTCCGTTACTTTTTTTTCTCTCGTATCCAGCCTCTTCGTTGTTTTGTTTCTATGTTCTCTGCAATCGAATTCCATTTGTTTGAAAAAGTAAAACAACATAAACAACATAAAATAAAAATTAATTAACACTAAAAAAACACTTTGCATCTCCACCCCAAAAATAAAGAAATAAAGAATTAAAATGTGAAAGAGTGGTCAGCTGTCTGGGAGAGTTTTCTAATGAAGGTACCAATGTCGTACCTCTTAACCCTCATGATGCAAAAATTTACGTTTTCTTCACTATAAACACAAGTATCTTGCAATCTACAAGTTTATGAAACTTTTTCACTCATTTTTGTACTATTATAGTAACACACCCTATACAATTTTTTTTGGAAACTTTTCATCTCTTTACAAGAGAAATGRTAATCTTGAGTGTTTTTTGATGAAAAAAGACCTTGAAATTTTAGATATTACGCCCCATTGCTTGAAAAAAGAAGCCAAGACTACTAAATATCTTGAAATGTTAGCACTCCTTATCTATTGTTCAAAGGTCCATATCTATTAGTTTATCTTAATGATCAAAACACCTAGCACTTTGTCTAATATCACAAAAGATTGTAAAGCCTTCTTTGTCAACGTCTCCTTCATTCCAATGATTTTGCTTCCACAATTCTTTAACTGTCTTGACATTGGAAAAAATGCTACGAAAAGTAGAGATGCCAACCATGTTTGGAGATTGGCAAAAAATTGGAAGAGTTGGCTATAATTGTGTAGTGATGGTAGGGAGCAAGGGGTCCTTGTGTACAACATACTCGTGCTCTCTCAATTTTGAGCAAGGATAAATTACTTCACAAACAATGTGATAGAACTTAAACAAAAAAACCATGCTCATGATCCTATGGCCTATTCTCTTGCTAATGTCGAATATTTGCAAGCAAGCTATAGGGAAACAATTGCAATTTATCTAGACTCCTGTAAAGACAATAATGCTTATCACGTTTGAATCTGGGTAGGTTCAAGAGATAGCTCTTTGTAAAACAACTTTTAATGTAAGGTAACCAAGCCTATGATAGGCGCAACTCTAGACATGCCTATTGCAATCATAAATTTTTGTGTACGATACATTTTATAAGATACATATACAACACAAGACTTTGTGGGACTGTAATAGGCATGTCTCGAGTTGTGCGTATTGTAGACTGAGTTATTTTATTCGATATAACAATATTCCTTGTTGTAATGTGCTTAGAACTAAGTGAGAAGTGATCTCATATGAAATATACACCATGTGATGATCTTTTAGGTAGGAAAAAAGGTTAAAATAGCTCTTCTTGTGGTGAGGCATTGAAGACCAATTGGATTCTCACGGAAAGTGTTGATTTTTTGTTTGAGATAGAAGAAAAGGTAGCATGTTTAGAGGCACCCTTACATTCTTGAAAGTTAGTAAGAACATGCATCTATGGGGCCAAAGAACACAATGATTCAAGTTGTAGGTCAAAGATGTTCATGGCTCCTCAAAGTTGGCCATGTCTCAACTGCAAATCCAAGTATGGAATACATGATAGGGGATTTTGGGAGGAATCCCTCGTCAAAATAGGGCATGCTACATAAGATAAAAAGTAAAGGATTATAGAATGCTAAGACTCTAATGTCCTTTCAATCAAAAAAGGTAGAGTCCTAAAAAACTATGCTTTTTGGAAGACTGACCTTTGGAGGGTCATAACTTGCTCAATACTTATTGCATTTGAAAAAGAGAGTAGTCCAATTTGGTTAATAAAAAAAGTAGATTATGAAAATGGCATGCATGTGGAGTGCTAGGAGATCATGACCCTTGGTGTCACTAAAATTGAAGTGCCACAAAGGCACATTGAAGAGCTTGAAGAAGAAAGTGTCACTAAGGGATGTGTTACTAAAGTTCTTGAATCATCCATCACACACTTTCACACTTTGTGTTTAGCTTTTTTTTTAGGATTTAATGCGTGGTATACTTGAACATCACTAATGTTTGTCCATTCCATTTAGCAACGAAAGGAATCTCTCTCTCTCTATTGTCATGTCCACACAATAACTACAGTGAATAGTGAAATTAGGTTGCCCCTCACTAATTTCTCGACATGCCACACTATATAAATATTTATGGCTAATGTACAAAAATATCCTACTTTTAAATTAGTAATTGGTGTATTTGGAACTCATGAACTTCCATGTGCACAAATAGAAGTATTTGTAGAAATATTTTTTGACTTTGATGGCTTTTACAATCACTTTCTTGGAGGAAGGCAACCTAATTGCAAAGGCAACCTAATTTCACTATTTAGTGTACATCTTGAACTTTTAATACCATAAAATATATTTGTTGACTTTGGATTGTAGAGGAAGATGTTTTACATTGATATAAGCTACTTGTGAGGAAGTTTGAATRRGTACCTTACTCRAAAAGTGTGCCAAAGTTGTCTGGATAGAGCCAATTAGAGTGCAGCTAYTTGTTTTCTACRTATATTGTATAKRAARAATGGTTAATCTTGTTCAAYGCAAAGWWTCAACATTRAAATGGTATAAATTGGATTCAATATAGTGTAGCAAAATTGATTGTTGTGGAGCTTTTGACCACTTAGCTAAAAGGAGTTTGACTAGGCCCCATAATTTTGCTAGCATAACTTATAAATGTGTCAAGCAATGAGTTGTTTTGTTGTCTCTTTAAAAACAAATGATGACATTAGAAAGGAAAGTGACAAGGTTGCAAAAGCTCGTAGCCAATGCTATGGAACCAACAAATTTGATTGTCCCAAGGCCCCCACCCCACCAACACTAGTCATTCTAAGGTAAGACAGCCCGTTGCTGTTATTTCTTCCATGGTGGTCACCAGTCCTTTTTTTTGGGCGAAATGGAGCTAGAAAGCACCATTTCATAGTGAATTTTTTTTTTGCCAGAAAAATTTCAATCCAATTTAAAATATGGATGAAATTGTCAAATTTGGATGAAAAAGTGTATGAATTTGATTGAAAAGTGTTTTAAGGTGCAAAAGATGGATGTACGAAGAAGTAAAATGCTTCACCAAATTTTAAGTGATTCCATCATGGCACTTTATCAAAAAAAAAAAAAAGGGGGCTGGTGGTCACCTATGAAGTGGCCCCATTGTGGGTTTTTTAGATTTGTAAGATCTCGGCCTCAATCAATGTCTTACATGATAGTGATGGAGTGATTAGTGACCACATAAGGCACTTCCAACTTTTCAGTGTGAAATTCATTACATAGATTGACTTTTTAGGCATTCCATGTTAGAAAATATTGTGATTGCATGAGGTAGTGAGATGACCATCATGGATTCAGATTTTGTTGGCTATGGGGTGGTCTATAGACCGTGTTGCGCCATGGAAAACTGAACACTTCAAAAATTCCTGGAAAATTCATATTTTATCGAAAAAATATAATTTCAATTGCACTTGCTATCTCTCACACTTGTCTTTAAGTGGGGAAAAAATTAAAAAATTTCAAGAGTGGCGTGAGGCCAAACTCCAAATTCTGACCACAATGGGTTGTCTTACCTTATTATGGAATGAAGAAATTGGAATTTAGGAGAGGAACAGAATCAAGGTGAACCAGCCTGTTATCACTCTCATCTCTATTCCGCCCTTGTATAACCCCAATGTGAACATTTCTGAACAAAAATGTACACATTACATACATGAGGGTCTTAAAAAACCCTGCAGCACAGTAGCTGCCTCCACATCACCAAATAGCAGATTCATCGAGAAACCATGTAGACGTGCCCTTCAAGCCCTTGAGCAACGTGGCCTCGGCATTGCGGAAAGCTGAAATCGTAAGGGAGGATACATTGAGGGTTCATTTGATTCTTGTAGAGAATATGGATGCCATCTAGAGTTTTCAATTGGAAATAATACTATCTAACAAAAAAGATAGTAAGTTCTACAATTCTACATCATGACACTACAATGTAGTTTGTGACCATTTTGGTTTGTATTCCATTTTTTTTAAAGTAGAATTGCTCAAAAGTGTTGAAATTAGCCTTTAAAGATCTCGGAAGCTCAATTTAAAAAGCTCAATCTCGAATGTAGCATGGGTGTTGTTTTGGTGTGTATTTGACATACAAGGTGCATGAATTGACGTATACACTAGTTACAAAGCTTGTATTCATGTTGAGCTGGATCCAATGACACATGAAATTTCTAATTTAAATCATTATTGCACCTTCTACATGTGCAAGAAAAGTTGTAAAATGGCCACATGTCATTATTGCACCTTCTACATGTATTGTGACATATTTGAACATGATAAGGTTAAGATATTAAAGTGACCTCCAAATGAAACATGTTAATGGTCAAATATTCAATTCAATGGGGTATGTCTTGCCATATTTTAGTATATAATTTGTACTCAAAGAGTAAAATACATGATCATATATATAGTCCTTATTGTACGTTTCAGGATCAATTATACCTAATTACTTTAGAGTCTTATAGCGTTTACTTAGGGATCTTGAGCATTAGATGGAAAATTGTATGCAAATTACATCCAATTCACTCCATTGCAAACGTTGACTTGCTATAAACAAACTTGAAATTTAATTTATAATAGTGACGCTTGTTTTTAGGATAAATAACTCCAATGGTGTAGGTTAGCTATGAAAATACAATATTACAAACCATGCTTCTCAAAGATTGGGCAACTTTAGAGGGAACCAAAGACAATTGTAGTGAACTTGTTAAATTCTACACTTCATTTCTATCCCCCTAGCCTTGTACTTCATTCATGCCCTCTTTGTAGCCAAAAAAATAAGGGTTTAATGAATTTAATTTCCATGCAAATGCTCTATATTTTCTAGACAAATTATGTCTCATCTTTTTCCTTCCTTGTACTCTACACATATGGTTTCAATTAGTTTGATAAAAGTGTAGTTGGAGAACTATGTGAAAGTCATGTCTACTATGGAAATATAATGAAGGAGGAAGCATACAAATATGAGTCCCAATATTCAAATAGAAGGAAATCAAGGTATCAAAATTTACTTACAATTTCTAGTCTTGCAAGATATTATTTGTTGTTTTTAAATGTGATCCTATGTAATTTTGAGCCACAATCTTGTCTTCAAAATCCTTACCCATAAAGTCTACCTCCAAAAGGAAGCACATGGGTACTTGAGATAGCCATTGCCTACCACATCTATGGACAGTCAAACCAGCCCATATTTTTGTTTTTTGAAAAAATGTGAGGATGGCAATCACTTTAAATTTGGTGAAGCATTTCATTTCTTCATGCATTCAATTTTTGGACCATAAGACACTTTTCAATGAAATTCATACACTTCTTCATCCAAATTTGGCAATTTCATCCATACTTTTGATAGAATTGAAATTTTTTTGGCAAAAAAAGATTACTTTTATCTGGCAAAAACTAGACATTTATTTTGAAATGGTGCAATCGTGCTCCATGGCGCCAAAAAAAATTTAAGGCTGAGTCAAATTATATCCCCCACCAAAATCTTCATTCTACACGAGTGAGTTGACCAAGGAGTATTGTCATTGAAACAAAATTTCCATAGTTTTGGAACCAAAAAGCTCATAAGGTGGGTGCACCCAAAAATGCCACAAATTGGTATTGTGTCTAGTTACTATTATTAGGCTATTCAAAATTTCATATTGTCTTGTTGGCAAGTGAAAGGAGGTTCCAATGCACCAAAGAACATGCCATTTGGATACAATATGCAAAAGTTATGGAGGGTCAAAATTTGTTCTAAAAGTGTTTCTTCGACATAGGTACATAATTGATTTTGGAGATGTATACAGTCTCAAGATGGTCAGGTGCCATTTTGGGTTGCCTACCTTCGCATGGTTCAATTCCTCAACGAGAAATTGTCTAACAGTGAATCCACTGCCGAAATCTCCAAGCAAGAGTACTTCGCCGACAAGTGCTTCAACCACACGAGTATACGACTAGAACAACATTTGAAACCACAGTCAACCGGATAAACCCTAAAAGTACTCTCCACGTGGATTCATAGCCGAGTGTGAACCAATAGGGCTGCTCCTCACTCCACTCCACCTACAGATCTCCCCGCGATCTCTCTTGTTTCCGAAGAAGAGAGATCTAAATCTTCGCTTCAATGGCGTTGAATTCAGTGCCGCTGYTGCTGCTCCTGCTGCTCCTCCTCTTCCACTGCTGTGACCATTGCTCCGCAGCACCTGCCTTCTTGCGATCTCAACTCAACGGAGCCTCCACCTACGTGACGCAGGAGCCTTTTTGGTTCTCGCAGCGCATCGACCATTTTCAATCGCAAGACCGGCGCGTCTTCCCGCAGCGCTACTACCAATTCCTCGACTACTTTCATAGCGCTGATGCTCCCATTTTTCTAAGAATCTGCGGGGAGGGAACGTGCAGCGGCATCTCCAATGACTACCTTGCGGTCCGCTCTCTTCCTAGCTTTCTAATCATGCATTCTCTAATTGTGCATTCTCTAATCAGGCTGTATTCTTCAATTTGTTGATGGATTTGTACTGAAATGGTACAATCGTAGTTTCATGTCAATGTTTGGCTTAGTCTCTTTGTAGTGCTTGTAAATAATTTGATCCTTGTTAGTACATTCAATTAAGTGTCATTTGAGACTAAGCTTGTGGACTGGCATTTGATTGCAGTTTCAATACGGCCACCCTGACATCCTTTGTTTGCCGCTCGTAGCTGCATATACGCCTGGTCAAGGCCAAGACGTCGTGGTAATATTATTCAATCCACTTAATTCAGATCAGTGCCATACAACTATGTTCTTAGAAGTTTACCAATGTATTGCTATTGCTTTGCTATTATCTGTTTGGTGATACCACGATCTTTCGGCATTTGAACAATTTTTTGAGTCAGATGAGCTTAAGCCTTTAGGTCATAGTAGCTGCTTGGATGTATTTCTACCGTTTTCAACTTCTGGGTCTAATCGTGTACTGGTGCATGACTTGCAGGCTGCATATGCGGAATATGTGAAATCGTTTTTCTTGGGCTACTTTGGTGTTGATTCTAAAAGCTACGACCAAGAGCATTTGAAACTCACWAAATCTGGGCCAGATACTGGTGAGCTTAAGAGCTATAGTATTTTAACATTTGACTTGTTCCTTACTCTGTATTAGTTCAGGAGCCTTATTGTTTGTTGAGAGATCGTCTGCCTATATCTAGTCTTAACTTGTTGTGTCTGTTGTCGATTTATTAATCTCCTGTTTTTATAAATTGGTATTCATKCTGTCGTAGATGCGGTTGGTTTGTACAGTAAAGGAACTAGAGGAGGAAACTCGGCATAATATAGGGCAGCTTCCCTCTAGACTTAATGCTTCGTAGACCCCCACAGATGAGGACCCCAATCTTGCTCTCAGGGTGCTCAGACGCTAAGGAATCCCAAACCCTACGGAGCGGTGTAGGTAGGGTTCGTGTTAAGTCTGATGTGRCTACTTGGTCGTGCAGGCCGTCCCRCCTRGAGTCTAATTATTTAAAATAAATAAATGGGTTCACCTTGTGGTTGATCTCATTGACCTTCGATATTTGTAAATACACCAGGTCCTCTATACTCTGAATAGGACTTCATCGGCTTCGACGCCCTGTAGAAGCTGGGTCTGCACGGCAGGTCCTCTCTACTACTGTACCTTGAAAATCACTCTCTTGGTCTCATAAATTTTTTCAGGTGATCGTCAATGGTGGTATCAAGTGTGMACGGAGGTTGCATACTTCCAGGTCGCACCTTCTCAGAACAGCATTCGCTCCCCTGGCGTGAATGAAAAGTGAGTAACATTTCAGGATATGCAGTCAGAGTCAGGGACAAGCTATTTACATGCAATATAAGCTTTCATAAGAGCAAAAATTGTATAGCTACAGATATTAGCTGCAGACTAAAAAGTATCCTGATCACAGAACTTGGGGGTCTGAAGTGGATGTGAATGATCATATAATTGTGTGACCGTGTAYGACAGGTATCACCTGGATCTGTGCGCAAATGTGTTTGGGAATGGGACATATCCAGAAGTCGACATCACAAATCTTTATTATGGCGGGTCTGGAATCACTGGTATAGCAACTTCAACATTTAACCCTTAACCCTAAACGATTTGTAACGATTTCTTTCGGCTCTCATACACATGGAATCACCACTGGCCACCATTTTGGACACTTAGGGGTTAGGCCATCTGTAGTATGTAACAGCTACTTGAAATCATGATGTTCTCTAGGTGTGTGTAAGGTCTAATACAARCTTACACGGGATGGGTGCTTACTTGCTTGATTTRATCTGAGCTGCAGCAACAAATATTTATTTCACAAATGGCTCGCAAGATCCATGGCGCCACGCTTCAAAGCAGGTGTCATCACGTGGAGGTAAGTAGCACAATCTTATGTTCAAWGACATCGTATTTTAATCATATGGGATAGGATGATGACTATTGGAAGGTAGAGAGGACTTGACCACTTGTTATATACACATCACCCTGATGAATGATATGCCATCTGGGGAGCAGAGCCTGCAATCACTATAACGTGTCATAACTGTGGACATGGATCGGATTTGCGGGGTTGCCCCCAGGCGCCTTTCCAAGTAGAAGGTATTATAATTACTACTGCTCTCCTCATATTCACGTCCTTTCTCTTGTCATAAGGCAGAGGATATTCTTTCTGTCACCTTAAGCATTTTAACCAATGTGTAGTAGTGTACTTTCACTGAGAGATCACCCAATATAGCCAAATATGTTGAGATCAAATTTTTATCACTATGATGAGTTTCTTATGCAATTTCAAAGTGGAAGGTTTTAGACCACTATTGAAGGGACATTTGACAACCCCAATTCCATCCAAAGATGWGTGGCCACAGACAGCAAGTAAAAGCATGCTTACACCCAACTTGCAAATTGGAGGTCAACCAAGTGTGACCAGAGGAGTTATTGTTGGTAACAGGGGGGGAGAATAGGTGACAGGATCGGGTCTCTAAATGGTTTCAGTATCCTCTACCCCATTGCGGTGAATGGTATATGAAGTGTATGTTGATCTGTGGACCATTCCTGACTACTTGTTGGCTCCATATGTGCCAGGTGATGCCACCAAGTGTGCGAAGCCCTATGAAGTGCACAAAGCGAGGCAACAAATTGCGGACTTCATTGAAAAGGTGCTCCACCACAAGGATACTGTWCTCATCCTTTGATACARGCACTACCTGCATGCTTTGCTGGGGTTGTTAGATCTTGTAARTAAGCACCTTACCAGTTTGAATTGCMTGAGCTAGCCAGGGCCYGAGTCTGAATGGGGTTGYTGTATTGTTSCTTTGTTTGCTTAAAAATCGGCCTTGGTAGTATTGTTRTGAGGGGCTTTYTGAAACTTTGAATARCAATTGTGTGCAATCGTTGAACTCTGAACGAGCTTCAACATTGTGGAGTATCAATCGGTGAAACTAAAGTGAAAATCATTGACAATGGTTTGAAAGGTGTATCCTTTCTTTCTCTTGTGTGTTTGCAAGAATGCCAAGTGCTGCAAGTCTTAAGAGCACGTGTGTTGCACTTGAAGCAGGCCATATTGACAGCCTCATCATAGTTTGTCTATCTGGAGAATGAGATCATGCTGTAGATCAAATAGACATTAGGTTGTCAATTTGGTGGTTCTTCWKTAAAATCAGATGCTGCTCGCKCTTACTACATTTGTACATTTTCTATACTAAAATTGTGCAATATTTATGTATTTTTTGCGTGAATAATTGTTACATGGTGAARCCTCACAATTTAACWACTTGCCCWGAATTTATTYTGGGTCCTMAGTGAAATATTTTTCTTTGAAGACATTCAAGAGTGCTCATGTTCTTGGATGCTGGGTAAAAAGTTCAAAGAGACACTTTGTCTCTAATGGATGTTTTTTTTCATCCATCCAAATTTTCCTTGGATCTTGTGCTAGAGGAACACTTAATGGTGTAAATTCTTCAAAGCATTTAGGTGTTAATCCCTATTTAAGGGGTGGTAGGGGGTGCTTTTGTAGAGAAATTGTCAAAACTGCCATTTTTTAGTGCATAGCCCCAAAGTGGAAATATATTTTTTTCAACGTCAACCATACAAAAGTGTAGTAGATGACTATAAAAATGTATTGGAATAATTTTAGACCATTTGGCAATAAGGATTAAAAGCTTATAATGTTTTTTTTTTTTTTTTTTGAAACAAGTGTGTTGAAGAACACACTGCCAGGATTTCCGTTCGGTAGAGAGGCTGATTTCACACCAGGTAAACCACCTGTCATTGTCAGGTATCGAACCCGCAACCACGCCATTCAGAAAGCTTATAATGTTTGAAGTTAGAAAACAAACTCTTCTTATTCTTGCAAATCAAGGGCAATAAACTTCAAAGCCTCTTGGATTTTTTTTTCTCTTGATGAATTTGCGTCCCTCCACCATTGAGCTCTAAATATTATATGATACATTCCTCAAAAATTGAAGGAAGAAAATATGAAGTCTAGCTTACTCTAAATCACTTTGCAATTCAAGGAGGTTATATAAAGTGGCAATACACTAGGCATTTTTTGATGATTTCTTGTGCAATGAGGAATTCTTTAGTTTGAAATTCAAAAATAGGGCAAAAGTTAAAGACAAATATTTTGAATATGTGGGAAAATTTTCAAGAAATGTGGCTTTACAAATTGYAAGATAATAATAAGGCTTTAAGCTTGAAGAGATTTTTTTTTATGAAATTGTTCTAAYGTAGCTAACATAAGTTTGACTCTTCTTAGAATGTGATTTGAAAACTTAAAGGGTTTTTTCTTTTGACTTTCTGACGAGTGAGGTTTTGTGATGTTTGAACAGGTTGTACGTGCGAGGAACCATCCTCGGATACAAAAGGTATGCATATGCAAAGACTCACTAAGCAGAGTCAGCTGTTTTATGGCCATGTTCGAAGTGTTTTGGTGACCCTATTCGGCGCGYTCACATTCGATATCGAGTTCTAATAATTTCGCTTCCCATACAGGACTGCAACCTCTGTTTAGAGAGAATCTGCGTGTTTTTTCCTCTTGGCAATGAGATGCGAGAGAATTTGCCGAATAGTTCAGACTCTATTCTCTATGTCTGCGCTCTCTATCCGACAATGACGCAGATTTATGCTTTGAGCCCTAAAAGTATTAGGGTTATGTTTTTTGCGTAGCAGAATCTTATGAATCCCTGTTTWAATGAATTGTCAAAATGCCTTGGGRATGATATGAGTGATAGAAATGGTGTCGGACGCATTGTCGCTGAAATTTGAGACATTCCTTTTATGCAGGTCCAAGTCCAACCAGTATCCAAGCACCTCGCTCTTGCAGATTGAGGGTGTCAATACATGTGAGGAGGTGAACTGGTACCTCGGAAAGAGATTGGCATATGTTTACAAGGCCAAGACCAAGAAGAATGGATCTCAGTTCCGCTGCGTCTGGGGCAAGGTTGCCCGCCCCCATGGTAGCAGTGGAGTAGTCCGTGCTAGGTTCAGGAGCAATCTCCCCCCTTCATCCCTCGTAAGTGTTTTCTTCCTCATCGGAATTTTACTTTTCGTGCCTTTTGTCTCTTGTTGGTGCGGAATATTTTGGTTCTCGATTCTCTGGGATTTCACGGTTTAGGGTTTGTTAGGGTTTGTGATCTCGTCGACTACAGTAGCTTGTAAGTATTTCATTTTGTTTAATCTGAATAAGTTTTGGTCACGCTTGATGTTCGCATTGTTAGTATTTCAAACCCTTCTAGAAAGTGAACCTCTAAAGAACCCCTGTGCATATTTCATACTGTGTAGGTTCATTTTATGCTTTTATTTGACTACCATGATGAATACTAGTACTAAAGATCTGAAGAAACATGATATTCCTTCTCTAAAATTTCATGTTGTTTGGATTTGCATTGAATCTCGTATAGATTGAAGTCACACAGTAAAATAAAAAAATAAGCACATGCACTCCTCGATCCTACAGGGTTAATTAATACTGATGTTTATGTTCTGCAGGGTGCCAGAGTGAGGGTGTTCATGTATCCCAGCCGTATTTAAGCAGGTAATACTTTTGAATTGGTAGGGTATTTTGGATATTGAGAAGGAAGTYTGTKTGTTGCTGAATCTTCATTCYGACTCTACCTATGCTCAATTTACGTTGGTTGGAGGCTACAGTTGGGTTGTTTATGTCTCACTGATCGTTTATRCCGTTTGTAACATATGCAGGATTTTTGAGCAAGTTGCAGTTTCGAGGCGCAGTTGTTTTGATGACTATTCGGATACAGGAATCTAGCAGAGAGTTCGTGTCCTTTCAGTTGCAAGCATTTGGGAACCGCGCTAGGTGCCTTGAGAGTAGCGGCACCTTCCTCTGTTTGAGATATCTGTATGCATAATTGACATTAAATGATTGTGCCCTTGTCTCTCAAAACTGGCGATTTCGATTGCGTACATTATTTTGTAAATCTTGCACTTCATTGCTGTCATGTCTTCACCCTTGGCAGTAATTCTYCTTCAAATCCAGCAATTGGAGAGGTGAGATTTTAGCTATTTGGAACAAGACTCGGTATAAAAATGAAGCAGGCTTTCCTCGGATTTATCAATTACAGGGCCGTGTGATGCACTGAGGGTGGTCGGGAATATTCACTGCAGCTTGTGCATGTCATACTCTAAACGTTCAAACGAGACCATCTCTGTCAATGCGTAGAATGTCATAGCAAACTTGAGGGTCCCGAGTCCGAGGGGGCAAGACAGTGGCTTTCTGTAGTCGACTGTACGTTGGCGTCGTAGCGAAGGTCGATTGGGTTTTTGGTAAGTGCCTACCAAGTGTCGTGTGATTTTGCTGGATTGCGAGTGCTGTTTGCTTCAATAAAAACTCTTGGAGGTTGGGATATGGTAGAACATTTCATGCAGGGTCTAACCTTACACCACGCATGGGGTTGCTTGCTTGAATCTGCACAGACAGTTCTGGCGAGGCTCACAAATTTTTGGCATCGTTTGACGGTTAGAATATACAGTAACGTACCTCTAGCATTTTAGAAAAGTGGAAATGCACTGTGCTCTGTTAAATTTGGTATTCTTATTTTAACCCTTCATCGTTGAAGGGAACGAAAAGTGTCCTCACACAAGCTAGCAAAGCTAGCAGCCAACTTTGAAACGCTCTAACTTTCATCCAATGTCTGAATTCAATAAAACTTGTTGGAAAAGTTGTTGGACCATAGGCTCAAGTGTATGTTGAATACTCAAGGCAATATAAATAGGTATATACCTCACATATGTGTGAGAGAGAAACTAATTGCAAAAATAGGACTCTAAGGTTTGGATTCAGTAGGTATTGTTGAGCTTTGTTGACACGGATGCTTTGTGATTTTGTTCTCTTGCAAATGAAGTCTACTTTCAAATTGTGCCAAAAAAATCAAAATAAAAGGAGGCCTCTAGAATACATATAGCAATGGTAAACTCTAGTTTTTTGTTCTTGAAGTAATGCACCAAACTCCTCTAACTTCATATGAACTTTATGTCATAGGCTTGTGATTCACTGATTCCTATTATATTATGTGTGTATTTAATCCTATCATACTTACAAACTTTAGAGGAAACATTATCCTGAAGATAATTGCACTCAATAGCACACCCATTTCTAAAACCAAAATTAACCCCCACAAATTTCTTCCCTAAAGTGCACAATCTCTTTTCGTGTGAGCTTAGGGGTTCCCCCATTTTCCATCACTTTGAAAACCCAATATATTCATACAATGTCCAAAACATACATATCAAGAGAATCTGAAATCCCCTTTTAATTATTCCAGCAAGACCCAACGAAGACTTGAATCTTGACTTGTAAGCATGCTGAAATGCTTGGTGAAGCGATTGAGGTGTCGCCTTCCATATGTAGAACTCCTCTCAAATCCAAATATCTATAACTCTATAAGTATTAGACATACTCCCACATAATGTCCCATCTGCAGACTGGGCGCATTGATAATTAAGGCCTTACAGGCACATCCAGACATGGGCTGCCCCTTGGGGTTCAGGAAATCCAGCGCAGAAGCATCACAGTGAACGGCCACAGCAGCGTTGTGACGACGGTGAAAACGATCGTCGCCACTCCTCCCAAAATTCCGAACGCCCAGTACAACTTCCGCGCTCCTCGCATGGGCTCAATCACCTCGCAGTACTCGGGGTCGCAATGCTGACGATAGGCCTCCCAATCAATCTCGGGCTGCAGAAATATGGGACCGGAATGATCTCCCAGGTACCAAACCTTGGCATTTAGGTCGTAGAATTGGTTGGAACTCAGAGTGACAGAAAGGTCTTTGGCTCCATAGACGTAGCTTTGACTCGGATCCATCTCCTCTCGATCTAGAAGTGTGGTTAACAAATGCGCCAACGCATTGATAAACCTCCGAAGGTACTCATTGCCCGCGGCCAGAGACAAGACCATGTCCAGGGCCAGTCGTCTCGAGAGAACCGAATCTGCCAAAACCGTGAGCCCTTCGATCAGGTTTTCAGGTAATCGGTGAGTCAGGATATGTTGGTCAGGAGTGCAAACCTCCGCTTGAGAAGTGCGAACCAACATTGGACAACTTAACATCGAGATGAGACATGTTGTACACTTGCACTTTAGTGCTTTCTGGTAACCACTAAAAAATTAAGAAAATTTTCTCAAAATTGCAAAGGAATAGCACCTTGGACAAAAAGAGTCAACTGCAAATAAGTTTTTTTATGCATTTTGAAGAACGTTTTCAGACTGTTAGATYTCATTATTGACTTGTGCTGCAATGATATATAGAATATTTAAGCCGGCTTCTCTGCACTGTGTGAGATCTATGCGTGCGAAAGAACAACCTCTTGCTACTTCACTTTGGGTCACCCAACAATCCAAAATTGATTTGGATTTAAAAGAGCTAAGTTCGGGGTTAAAGTTGAAACGAATTTTGAAACACACTAAGACAAAACAAGTCATGACGATGCTGTTTAAAAGGAAGGAAACCTAACAATTACAATTTAAAAAAACATGTTGAGGACAACTTGTGAGGACAAGCATTCATATATGGTCTAATGGATGCATACGAAGAATGTATGGAAAGATGTGTTCAAGTGGTTCAACCCATTTTAATACTCAAATTCTGAAACCAAAATGTATACCCTGAAAGCTTTTGGTATTGTTTGTTTCAAACAACTGGAATGTTGATCGGAATAGAGGTCCAGATGTTTGTTTTTTGATTCTTTCTTCCAACGTGTTTCAAAAGGGGAGTTTTGTTTGCACTAGTGATATTCCAAGCTAAGAGTTGCAAGTCATTTTGCATGAATAATGTACTAAACGTAGACTGTTCCAACCAAAGGCTACCAACTATAAAAGGGATTTCAAGAGTTAACACGCAAGAGGGATTTGACATCGTTGTTACAAATACACTTTCGTTGTAACCCACACTAAAAATCGGACACATCAGTGTACTTGAGAATCACTCACCTCGAGCAAGCTGGGCCAAAAGCGTGTTTAACCCCTCCCGATTGAGCAGACTTGGGGTGTTCAGAAACTGAGTGCTCCTGGTTCGGTCGTCATAAGATGTATTTGATGTATTTGACCCAGGGAACAACAAAGAGGCCATCCAGACGCAGCGGTCACGCAAAATGGAGTAATCCTTAACAGCCTGCGTTACGTAGTATAAACCGGTAGTGGAGTTTTTTGCAATTGGCCACAGAGACGATAGATTGCAAAAACTCTCAGCAGTAAGATTCTCTGTGTCTGGCACAATACTTTCATTTCCTAGTGGTGTAGTGTCGTCAGGGACACTGATCTCTGGCGGATAACCACCCGATGATGAATTCCGCGAGAATCCCCTATTCCAGACTCCCGAATTTTCATGAAGCACGTAAAACTTCACGAAATTTCTCCAGGGGGCACTGATGTTGGTGCACGGACAAGAAGCAGGGATATCCTTACGAAACTTGGACCATTTCGTACAATTAGTCGAGTTCCTGTCGTCATTCAGAAAACAACCGGGAAACGCAAGATTCTTGTCTTTCAGACGATCCTTGCACAATAAAATTTGAAATTTTTTAATTCATATTTTCAATCAGAGGCTCCAACTTAGCTATGAGAGGTGCAGTAGAAGATTAATTAATTAAGCTCAAGATAGAGGATCTTTTTTTTACATGCAACTCTTAAATAACTTGGTGAGGATGAGAAAGGGGTCAGTTCACCTTAGCTGATTTGTGGATTCATCATCTTTTTGCTTTAAAAAAAAAAAGTTGCAATATTATTTATTGAAATTGTACTCAAGGAATCTAAAAAAAACTGGATGAATGATTGATTTTATTCGTCCGATACACTTAGGTGAAGTTTGAAGGGCATAACATTTAGTAGCTTGTGGTAAGACAGACTGGTTGGAGAGTCCTCTTTCTGAATAGTAAGCCTTAGAAAAAATTTGAACTGTGGAAGGGGCTGCTACCCCCCCCCGTGGTGCCAGTACAGAAAAAATTTAAAAAAAAAAAAAAAAAAAATCTTTTAATTTTTAAATTAAATTTAAAGATAAAGTTTTTTTTTTAAAAAGGGTTAAGATGACGTGGCGCTGATGTGGTCGTACTAGTGCCATGTCAGATCCAGTTTTGTAAAAATAAAAAATAATTTTTTTTTCTCTAATTGCACCCGAACTCGCGGCTCCTTCTAGGGTTCAAATTTTTCCTAATGTGATAGAGATTGAGTCATGATGACATTATGACCTCATCTCATTTTTCATTCTCAGCAAAGTTCACCTAAAACAAGCACATCAATAGTAAGTTAATTGTCATTTTATGAAACCAAGTAAATAGACTTTTGGGGTGTTACATTTCACCACATTCAAACGTGACTATTAACCCCTCAATGCTCAAATTGTGTTTTTTTGGCAACATAGCAATTTTGGGCAGCTCACTGCAATGGATTTTTTATCATTTTTCTTTGAAATTTTCACAAAACATGTGCCCAAGGAGTATCTTTAATGCCTAACAATTCTCATAACTTTTGACTACATAGTTCAAAAGTTATTGTATGATATGTTGTTTTCATTGCTTGGCAGGCAGTCCGGGCAACAAAAAAATTCTTTAAAGATTACTTTTTTTAAAATAAAAATTTGAAATTGGTTCTTTAGATTTATATCTAATACGAAGCTTTAAATCATTCTATTTTGATCATTGAATCAAAAGTTATGAGGAGTTTTAGTTTGGATTAGTTTACGGGTAGTTATAGAATCTCTACTCTACAAAAAAGTTTGAAATCCATGATTTAGTTCAATTTATAATATTTTTGGAAAAAAATAAAAACTGTAGGTGTAAACTTTATTACAACATTTCAACAATTGGAATTGGCATTTTTCAATTCCATAAATAAATTGTTTATAATTTAGTATTTTGAGTCATTTTCTACTTCTTTTTACTTACTATTTTTTTCTTGTATGTTGTACAATTTCAAATGATTAGAAAATTTTCAAGCATGTAAACAACTTGCTTGAAAGATGAATTCTAAAAGTAACCACCGTTTTGGACATTTTTTTCATACAAATGTGACCTTGTGAAGTGGAGCTGCCCGGTTTTTTTTTGCAAGGCCAAAAAAATGATTTTTATCAATTCAAAAACACTAATATCTTGCAATCTACATGGTGGAAAATTCTGAAATTTTTTCCATATCCTTTTAAACCAGTCTAACACAAGATCCTATAGTTACATGTGTCAAATTATTTTTTTCTAAAATTTGATACTTGTATTAGAAATGGCAGTTTTGGAGTGTTTTTGGTGAAAACATAGTCAAAACCATTTAGGGATTGATGACCCCGGTTCACTATTTGTTTTTTTGCCCCACTTCTTCACWTTCTCAATTTGATGCCTCATTGCCTCCTAACATGTGGCATGTTAGCTACACTAAAAAGTGAAATTAAGTTGCCCATGCTTCACTAATTCTTGACATTTCACACTATATAAGTATTTATTGTTATTGTACAAGAATGCCCTACTTTTGAATAAGTCATCGGTGAAGTTGAAACTCATGAACTTCCATGTATATTATAAACGGAAATATTTGTAGAAATATTTGAATGTTGACTTTGATGGCTTGGAGAGTACTTTTCATGSGGTAGGCAACATAATTGTAAAGACAACCTAAATTCACTATTTAGTATATTGCATGATGTGAAATATTCCACACCATTCCGTTGGAATGAAGGCAATTAGTTGCTAAATGTTATAAGGTAGTCTGCTTTTAAAGCACGCGTATTCTAAAGGCGATCATGATACAAAGGTACATTTTTCTTTCTTCAATGTACCAGCAGTGTAGATTTCAAAAGTTGGTTGCCTGTAGTGACCACTGCATTACAACTTCAAAAATTTGTAACTAATTCCTTGAAAGATTTTCTTGTTTGACTAATATAAGCTTTTCAACAATACAGTCAAAGGATGTGTTCCTTTCCCTCTAGCTCCATGTTTGTCTCCACTACCAATTGCTATAGTCAATTTATGTAAATTTCTTTGTAGATGATAATTTGATTGGAATGAATTGAGAAGGATGTGGGATTTAGTAAACATGAGCATGGGTGCTCGGGTATTAATGGAAAATCATGAAATATTCTTCATCAAATAGGTTACAATAAAAATATCATGCATATCTTCTTTCAGATAAATAATCCAATCTACAAAATAGTTGGCAATTAAGAGCAAATGTACTAATACTTAAAGATTCTTTGGACCATAGGCTCAAGTGTATGTTTAATAGTGAAGGCAATATAATTAGTAAATAAAAATAGGTATATATCTCACATATATATGTATGAGAGAAGAGAAATTTATT
>VACF01001661.1:0-12168 GCA_006891605.1 Pleurozium schreberi
GATTGAAAGATATTAGCATTCAAAGTGGAAGAAAAGTTTTTTTCATGAAGAATTGAAGATGTTTTAATTGCATGAAAGAAAAGGAGCTCCGTAACTTTCACATCACTAATCCAAATGGAATGAATCAAAGCTTCCCATTTAGACAAAAATACCTATGAGGAATTTTATTTTTTATTATTTATTTATTTTTTGTGGATTTTTTTTGCTACTCGGTTTCCCCCATTTTGAGGTTATTGTGGCTTAACTTTTGCTCTTGGGCATCGATTGAAATAAATATTATATTTCCAAAAAGCTAATAAGTTTTTCTGTGTTATGAAAAAGTTTCAAAAAGTTTCACCAAAAATCGAGCTCATAGGAACGTGCCTAAAATCCATTTTGTCCCCCGTATGGACAACAGGACTTTAGAGGTTGAATACATTAAGTGATTGATATAAATTTTTCCAATTCAAAATTTTGTAGATAATGATATTTGTTTTACTTTCTTTTCCAAACTTGAAACAAATTACAAGAATATGACTTCATCTTTGAAAATAAAAAAATAAAAATTTTATTATTCTACTACATGTCTACATTTGCCAAATCAAGCATAAAAACAAAAATTTAACTACATGGTTACTAGTTGGTTTTAGTATTTAGAAATTAAAGAATGGTTTGTTTCCATCTATTGTTCTTTCAAGCCTTAACCCCTAAAGGTTTTTGACTATGTTTTCACCAAATTGCTCCAAAACTGCCATTTCTAGGACAAGTACCAAATATTTTTTTTTAAACATTTTTGAACACATGTGTCCATAGGATCTTGTAGTAAATTAGTTTGAAAACATGTGGAAAAAATTCCAGGAATTTTCACATTGTAGATTGCAAGATATTAGCATTTGAATTGGAAAAAAACTTTTTTTGGCCTTGCAAAAACCGGGAAGTTCCACTTCAGATGGTCACATGTGTATGAAAAGATGCCCGAAATGGTGGTTACTCTTTGGATTCCTTCATAAAGGCAAGTTGGACACGTGATTGAAAATTTTGAGATAATTTGGGATTGTACAACATATATGAAAAAAATAGTAAGTAGCAAGAAGTAGAAAATGGTTCAAAACACTAAATTGTTAACAATTTATTCATGGAATTGAAAAATGTCAATCCCAAAGGTTGAAATGTTGTAATAAACAATCTACATCCTATAATTTTTTTTTCCCATAAATATTGAAAATTGAGTAAGATGAAGGACTTCAAAGTTTATTTTAGAGTAGAGATTCCATAACTACCTGTAAACTATCCGCAAACTAAAACTCCCATAACTTTCATTTCATTCATCTAAATGGAACGATTCAAAGCTTTCCATGTATATATAGATCTAGAGAACCAATTTCAAATTTTGATTTAAAAAAAAAATGATTTTTCAAAAAGTTTTTTTTTGCTGCCCGGGCTGCCCGTCGAGCAATGAAAACAACATACCATACCATAACTTTTTGACCATGTAGTCAAAAGTTATGAAATTTGTTGGGCCTTAAAGTTACTCCTTGGGCACATGTTGTGTGAAAATTTCAAAGAAAAAAATCAAAATCTCCATCCGTAGTGAGCTGCCCAAAATTGCTATTTTGCCAAAAAACGCAATTTAGTGCTTTAGGGGTTAAGCTCAAGAAAACAAATTAGATTCAAGCTTTCTCTTCATTTCAATTATGCTTTCGTTTGTTATAAGCTTTTCAAGATCTAAAAGGTCTTCAAGGGTTCTTCAATATTTGAATTCAATTACAAATTTATATTAGAAATGATTGATTTTTCAAATATCTAATAGTTTTTTCTAAGACAAATTTTTCTTTTTAAATTATACAATTGTAATTTCAGGAAATTCCATGTTATGTAAGAATATTAGCATTAGTTTTGAAYTGAAATGAAGAAATTAAATTAAAAAATACATGCTTTGATTTTGGAGGGATGTTTGATGAATCTYTGACTTTTGAGATATTTGCAAAAAATCAATTGAAAATATTTGAATATTTCACATTGACAGTTTTAAATGTACCAATGGTGCACAGAATGCTATTAGAACCATATGCTGATTTAAACAAACAAAAATAAATAATAAGTTTGCAAAGGTTCAAAAAATAGAAACTTCTTGAGTTAGCATAGAAATTAAATAAGTTTTGAAGAAAACTTATAAAAAAATATTTCAAAGAATTTTAGTTTCCTCCAAAATGTGATCAATTGGTAATTGAATCCAATTATGAGACCTTTCTAAAAACAAACCCTAAAAACATTTGTCTTAAATGGATAGCCTTTGTTTATGCAAGTCTTGGATTGCTTTTGGGGACATACGTTTTCAACACTTTAGAAACTCCATAGCTTCTTCATATTTTTTTCAAAAAACTTTTAGAAAAGTTTAGAAAATGTTCTTTAATTTTGACTTTCAACAAGATCCAACAAAAATGATAATATATCAATAACAATGGAAAAAAAAGTGAATGATATGAATGAATGATATAGATATGTTAGAAGAGTTTTAATTGCTTATAATAATGTTTCAAAAGTAGTTTTATTATCTTTAGGTTGAATATAGTTTTGAGGTAAAATGGTTGTTTTATGGACATCCAAAGTAATTGTACCTATGGGTATCACCTTTCTAAAACCAGCTCTACGGCATATTCTTGCAAAGAATGTACTACTTTCATGCATGAGGCCTAAAGGTTGCTTAAGGGAACACATATTTTGACCATTTTGAGAATTCTTAGTTTATTCATATTCTTGTTACCAAATGCACAAAAAAAAACTTCATATAATCTTCTTTTAATATGATTTCCAACATGAATCCCCCCAAAATTAAGAACTTTCTTAATGAAAACAATGTTTATTGCTTGTTTGTATGAAAATCAATATAGTTACTTTAACCATACAACACCCAAAAGTTCATATTCTAAACAATGAACACAATGCATTGGTGCAATGATTTGCCTAAACAAACAATTACTTTTCATTCATCCCAAACAAGCAACTACATTACAATTGACTCTGTTCCTATGGCATAGGTGCACTTTTTGTTGATGCAAAACCTTCTCCCTTGAGGTCTAATTTCAAGAAATCTTATCTCCTTAACCCTTAAATGCCTTGTGGGTTTATAGAAATCATGGTGAAGGGTGGACTTTGTACCCAGTAATTTTGGTTTTCCACGTTKATGGAGTGGATTATTCAATTAATTGCATAGAAAGTGATGTGCAGAAGTAAAATCCAGTGTTGTAACGCCTGGTATGTTATGGTTTAGGAGTTGTGGTTGATTGGAGTTCAAATACGTGGTGTCCAGTGATTGATTCTAGCCATGGACTGGAAATGGGGTTATTGAATGGGCCCTTTAATGTGTGGTTGCAGGCGTGGAGCTATTGTGACGGCATTCATCGTATGCTACGCGCTGACCTCGTTCATAGCAGGATACGTGAGCGGAGGGTTCTACTCGCGCAATGATGGTACCCATCCATACCCTTGGGAGTAGCGGGGTTTATGGTCTCCAGGAGTTTTCGTTGTCTTATGCTTGTATTGTGACCGTTGTGCAGGAAAGCACTGGATGAAGTCGATGCTGCTGACGGCGTCGTTGTTCCCATTCCTGTGCTTCGGCATTGGTTTCTTGTTGAACTTCGTGGCCATCTACTACCATTCTCTGGCGGCTATTCCTTTTGGCACCATGGTGAGATATTCACATATTTCTTGGAACGGAGAAGATTTTTTTTTGTTGTTAATGACATCAGAGGTTTCCTTGTTGAGCTGAAGGATAATCTTCTGTGGTACTCACTTAGCATTCTATAAGGTATTGAAAAGTCTGAGTGGAGTGGATTTATTAGCCTATTCGACAATGAGCGAGAAAGCATATTTTATTGAAGAGTTTTAGGCAAGTTGTGCGTCCCCAACAGCACCGTCCTTTTTAACACTTAAATGAAACTCTAAAACCAACAGACGTTCTCAAAATTAACCAATGGGAGTTCAAGAGTTCTTTAAGCTAACCAATGAGATTTCGAGTATTTCTTTTTTCGTGCTTCAAGGGTGTCCGATTTACGATAGTCTAGTGCCAATAGTAGATTCTCCAACAATCACAAATTTGAATATTAGTAGCGTACTATTGAGGTGTTCAAAGAATATGAAAGAACCTGTCTCTTTCATTTACAGCTGGAATTTCAGACCATGCCCAAACTTAAAAGTGAAATAGAATAAGTGTCAGTATTTTATGTCTCGTTTCCTTATGTCCTGCGTGAGCTTGAGTAGGTAAACTTGGTTGGGTTTGCAGGTGGTGGTACTGGTGATTTGGGCATTCATTTCATTCCCACTGGCCTTGTTTGGGACTGTGGTGGGCCGGAATTGGAGCGGGCAGCCTGACAACCCGTGCAGAGTGAAGACCATCCCGCGGCCCATTCCGGACAAGAAATGGTACTTGAGACCGTCAGTAGTGGCCCTATTGGGTGGTCTGCTGCCATTCGGGAGCATCTTTATCGAGATGTACTTCGTGTTCACTTCCTTCTGGCAGTACAAGGTGGGGTTTTCTCAGGACCTGAGTACTTGGAACAGTAGTGAATGTTATTCTTATGATAATTGAGTGGGTCATATGAGGACTTTCTATTGTTCAATTTTATTTATGTTTTGACTGAACACATGTAATGTTCATCACTAATCCTGTTCATATGAATGTAGCCCTGTCTGAAATCTCGGTCCGTGGGAGTTGTTCTGTGTTGTCACTGAAGACTATTTCAATGCCTTTTGATGGCAATGAAGATTTTTGCATTCCGAATTGTGATGCGGGGATGGAACTTGTTCTGATGATTCTCATGTTGTGACAGGTTTACTACGTGTACGGATTCATGCTGCTGGTATTCATCATTCTGACCATTGTGACCGTCTGTGTGACGATCGTGGCGACCTACTTCTTGCTGAATGCTGAGAACTATCACTGGCAATGGACTTCGTTTTGGTCGGCGGGATCCACAGCGCTCTACGTGTACCTGTACTCGATTTACTACTATTACATGAAAACGAAAATGTCGGGCTTTTTCCAGATCAGTTTCTACTTCGGTTACACGCTGATGTTCTGCATCGGTCTGGGTATATTCTGCGGTAAGTGAAGTTGTGTACAAGAAGTTGGGAATGTACACAGTTCGATTTCATTGCTTTTTACCAACACACACGCTATATTACTCTTTGATGCTGGTGATATTAATTTTAGCCCCGTTTGCATTATATTTTCTCCAGATGGTTGATCAATTTGGTCATTTCGAAACCATGAAATCTCAGTTGTGTGACTTATTTCGTCGGTTTTTGCAGGCGCTGTGGGCTACCTAGGGTCGTCGTTGTTTGTTCGCCGGATATACAGGAACATCAAGTGCGACTAAAGGTCGTGATCCATTTTTTTTTTCTTTTCGAAGTAACATTCCTGGACTCGGACTGCACTTCTACCTGCAGTTGCGTGCGAGGTAGACTCCTGGGAACGTTTTTCATGGAAAGCTGTCCACAAGTCTACGCTGACGACGAAGGGGCTCCTCCAGCTGTGTCTGCAGAATGCTTGTGCTAGTGTAAGTGGAGCCCCACCGCATGCATCAATACAATTTGCTTTTGAGGCATTTTGAAGCCATCTCATGATCTCCTTTTGAGTGCTTTTGAGTCCAGTTCCAGAGTTGGGTAGAGTAAAATTAGATGGCAATGGGAGGGATGAGTACGAGTAGATACTTGTAGCAATGCACCAAGGTGATAGAAAACATTTGTGATGGAATGGAAAAATAATATATCAACTTTTCAACTATCAGCATCATTTGCAAATGCCTTTGCCACTCGTCTTTTTCTTTCTTCCACTTTTAACTCTTGCTTTTAGTTTTGGATATATTTTTACTTTCTGATTCTTTGAATATGGAGTACATTATAACCACTGACTCCAAAAAGCTGGCCCGGACCCTCGGGAAAATGCTGAATTTTTTTATTTTCCACGCATGATAAAATTTAAATTTTTGAATGCACCAGCTAGGGGTGTACAAGGTAAATTAGTCCAGTACAAAATAGGGTACTATTTTCTTCTTGCACCCCTTGAATGACTTTATTCACCCCGACCAAAAAGCTGAGGTGAAAATCTTTAATTTTTTTCTTATTGTGGTGGATAAATGTCAAAACCTCTCCAAGCGAATTCTTAGTCCTGATTCCAAATGTGAACTCAAATTTTCCAAATTTGACCATCTTGTTGTATATAATTAGTTCTATGTTATGTCAATAATTAGTTCTATGTTATGTTATTAGGTCAAAAAGTTGTCAACTTCTTGAATCAATTTGACATGTGGAGGTGAGTTCTTTAACCCTTAAAAGACGGACCTATAACCGTGATCATCAACCAAGAGATATCTTTTCCTCATTGCTTTAACCCTTGAAGGACGGACCGGTGGCGGTGGAAATCATGCATTTTTGATACTGTGTGACATCATCTACTTTGAAAAGCCAAATATACTCATTGGAAGTCAAAGTACTAGAAAAGATCTTCCCTTTCAACTCCTAATACCAAGAATGAAAAGTTGCAATTATATCCTACAGGGTCATCGAAGAACACAAAACATCCGTTGCAGCATTCAACAGTCAACCTAAAATGAAAGATCCCATCACCATGATCATCAATCAAGAGATTTCTTTTGGAAAAATGATTATCGACATTCCTCATTTCTTTAGGAATCTTGAAATTGCATTAGGCACTTTGAGTCCATAACATTAAGTAGCCTCCATTGTCACTATCTTGGCTCTACAATAGACAATGCGTAATATTCCACATCTAACTATACTTCATCAGTAGCACACATTGTCATTGCCTTCACTCTATAGTAGGTGGTGTGCATTTTTCCACATCCAATAGTACTTCATTAGTAGCTGAATGGACTCATGGAGGCTTAATGTAATGAGCAAGGGGCATGAAGGAAAGGAAGTCGGCATGAAATCTACAAAATGTTGTGTTTGTGGCATTATAGGCATCTTTTTGGATTTCTATATTTACCCTCATTTCTTTAAGAATCTTGAATTTGAGACTTTAAGTCCTTTGAGAATTGAAGATCATGTCAATATTTTATTTTATTTTTATAAATTCTTATATACCAAAATTGGATCTTGGAAGGTATACAATATCATAGAAGTTTAGACTTTACATTCCTATTCATTAAGGTAGCTTTTGTGGAATTGCTAACTAATAGCATTAGAAGTTCAATTTGTTGCAAAAATATGGCCACTATTTCATACAAAATTGGGATTTTGTACTCTAAACACTATAAAAAAAACCACGTTTTAGGTGACATTTTCAAATTTTTTATAACGGATTTTGGATGATGTCAATGTTGACAACCCAATGTTTTTTTTCAAATTTTTTTATGACGGATTTTGGGTGATGTCAATGTTGACAACCCAATGTTTTTGTGTCAACAAAACGTCCAACATAACATCAATGTTGACATAAAAACATTGAGTTGTAAACATTGACATCACCCAAAATCCGTTATAAAAAATTTGAAAACATCACCTAAGATGTGGGTTTCTTATAGTGAAATGAAAATTCTATTATTATATTAAAAGAAGATATAATCATTTTCAAAGACCTTTTTTAGTATTTTTTGAAAGTATTGAAAACATTGTAGTAAGTACGTATATATCTGTGTAAATGAGTGTCAAAAAGAATGTCAAAAGAGTTTAAAGTAGCAATAACTCAGTTGAATTTTTCAAAACCATAAACAATAGTTCTAAAATAGGATATTCTTAGCACCTCTAAGTCAAACCACTACATGCTTAAAAAAATTCAAAAGAAGAAAAACTCTTATCTTCCTCTATATTGGCATGATTTAAAAGTTTGTTCATTTAAAGTTCCACATCAAGTCTCAATGATCGAGTAGTTTTGTTTCTAAATTACGCAAGTTGGGGTGGGCCATAAATCGTTTATTTAGCATTGACCCTCTTTTCAAAAGCGTTCGGACTTGCAAATAAATTTTTAGTAAGCTTTTAGTTGAAAGATAAGGTAAAGTTGAATTTAATCCAATTTGTCCCATATTATTGGAACCTTTGTGGAGTTGGTTGTGAATGAAGCTATTTTTAAAGTCATATAATCTTTTTTRTTCTTCTTGYAATAYAATGTTTCAACATTCWTTTGACACTAAAATGGTAAAGTCCTACAAATTTTCTAACATCTCATTTATTAAATGAAACTAAATCCTCATTAAGAACATGTTCAACTAACACTAATTGATAAATGAAAAGTAATCCATAAAGATGCCTTGGAAATTATTGCCTCAACTTGTAGAAGTACGTGCAAAATGCTAGTATAGAAGGTGAAGAAAGGGACAACAATCATGAGCATTATTTGTGATGGAGATTTGTTGCAATCTTGCTTATGGATTTTAGACCAAAAGTTTTTTTTAAGGCGAGGGAGAATAAAGGTTTCCAATTCAAAAGTCTTCTAAAACTATTTTGCTCAATATCTAAAAGGTTGCCAAATCGATGTAAAACCAATTGAATATTGCCAAAACTTCTTTTTGTACTTCAAATAAATGTTCAACACTTTAGTGTCAAAGCTACTATTAACGTTTGGTAAGTGCATTGAAAGCCATGTTCGTAAAGCAAATGTTGAAAATGATATCATAGACAACTTTTCAATGTTTATAAATGGTGATTGCAAGAAAGACCCCCTTGTTTTTGTAGCGTTTGGCATAGTACTCATGTTTTTTTCGAGAGTACTGTAAAATTAGAAAAACAATTTTTTAAAAATGTAAAAAATATATTTAAAGTATACATCTGTAAGAAGAAGGTACCCTATGAAGGAAAAGCATAGGAAAATTCTCTAAGTAGGAGAACTAGAAAAGTGCAAAATTTCATGAAAATAGGTGTTTTGATGTTTTAATATGTAGAAAATAGGAAATGTAATTTTTTTTTTAAAACTAAAAACTGGCAATTTGGAAGAACTTTATGATAAATAGATTTCACCAAAATAATGATCTTAAAACCATCTTGAATGTTCATAAGTGCACGCAAGAGAGCCCTATTAGCACGCATGTAGAGGACATAAAATAATGTTTTTTTAGATTCCCCTTGGCGGATGCATGCCCACGTAGTGCGGGAATAGACCACAAAAATTTCAGCTCTAGATCATTAATTTTGGGCACTCCCCAGTACTACAAACCTCTAAACTGCAAAACGTGACAAATTAGCTAAATTTAAATTTAAATATAAATAGTTTTTTAAAATTTATGAAAAATGAGGAATCTAATTGCTATCAAGAAAGACAACTCCAATAAAATTCTCAAATTAATTGGTCTCATACTTCAAAAGTTATAGTGGATGGAAACTCCGCAATTCAAATTGTGACTCAAAATAGTACTAGTCTTTCTTGCATTCACCCTAAAGAAAATGTTGAAAATGACATCAAAGGCAACTTCTCAATATTTGTGAAGAAAATGATGAAATTGATATCAAAGACAACTTTTTTTAATGAAGTGTTCTTCACTTGTTTTCTCCGTCCTTGCATGAAAGTAAGTTAGTGGGTGCAACATTTATTTAGCAATATGAAAAGACAATTTCCAAACTCCTTTCCTAAAAGAGACCTTTCACATGGAAGTTCATTTGTGTCAAACAAGTTCATTGTAAAATAAATAAATAAATACACGCATGCCCACCACAATTGGGATGAGCTCAAGACATAGACTTCAGTTTCCGGTTTAAAGAGGCAATGGTTTTTCCCTTTGCGGTTGGGAAAATTATAAACGATCACTTCATGATATTGTGCCTAGTTTTTATTATTAGGTTGTTCAAATTTTCAAATTTTCTTACCAACTAGTGGCTAGTGAAAAGAAGTTCCAATGCACCAAAGGACGCAACATTTGGATACCGTATGCAAAAATTAGAATGGAACAAAGTTTGGTTGTGAAACAGTTTCTTCCACATAAGTACATAATTGATGTTGGAGATCTAAGTTACTCAAAATGAAGATGGCACTTTAAGTCAATGGCACATTTGGAGGTGACCGCCTTCTGCTTCCCTTGATGCATGGAAGAGACTTTTAATTAACTCAGAGCATTCTCACAACAACGCAAGATATGGCGCAAATTCCATCAATGGCCGGGCCTGGCCATTTTAATTGCCCTATGGCACACTCCACAAAGCCAAAAAAGTGGCCAAGCTCGGCCCAATGTGATGAAGACACCGCCAAATGGGGACTCTTGTTTGCGCCGCAGTATGATTATTTATCGTCTTTTATTTCAAGTTTGGAGGCACGTTTGAATAGAAAAGTCTTTTTCTTTGTCCTTACACATGAGGTGGCACCTGAGAATTTGGGCAAATCCAATCCCCGGTGTTGTTAGCCCATGTTAGAGTGGGGAACAATCACAACACCAGGCCCGGACAAATTAAAATCCACTTCAATGGACAGTGGCAATATGTGTTGCCTAAGTTCAAGCGTGGGGATGTTCTCAAAGGATTAGGTTTGGCTGCAAAGCCATCAACAAGACAATTTTGTTCATTGGAGGGGTTCAACTGCAACATACTTGACAACCAAGTAGATACACCCCAAATTGCAACCTACCTAAAACCATCACCATCACTTTGTGTACGTCACTAGAATCAATATGCACCTTGTAAGGAAGAAACAATTATAGCACCTCTACCCCAAAAAAGCTTTTACCCTTCCTATCTTTTGCATACAATACCCAAATTAATGCAACATTCTTTGTGTGTTGGAATCCCCTTTCACTTGCCAACAAGTAAACATGAAATTTTGACCATTCTAATATTAATAACTAGGCCCTCAATAGCAAAAAGTGGCATGTTTGGGAGTACCCACATTAACCCCTAAGTCACTATAACAAAACATGGTAAATAAAACCGCACTCGAAAACGAGTGCGGTTGTTTTTGCCATGTTTGGCTGCATAGGCGCGTAGTGGCTTGAAGCTTCTTTTTACCAATATATATCCATATTGCCTATAAAATAAAATGAATTATTTTTCACATAATTGTTTAAGTTTTCCATGGCCATAGACAACATCTAAATCATAGAATAAATATATTGAAATTGACAATTCATTTAACCTCTACAAACTGGAGGCACCAAATTTTGGTGTTGACAATACTTGAAATTCAATAAAATCTAGTCAAGCTCCTAATTTAGTAGTTTATATTTWTTTTTWATTTTTTTTGAAGTTTAGTTTTTGTATTTAAAAATCCAATTTAGAAAATGATTGATTATGATTTTCTTATTCAAGAATTTGTGGAAGGGCGTCCATTTCAATCTTGACTTTCCATAGTCTCTCATATTTTTTTGGTGACAACTTTTGTGATTTTTTAGTGAAAAGAGGATTGAAAGACTTCAAATCACTTTTGCAATTAGAACACCCTCATGATCAAACATTATAATCTTTTAATCCATAAGTGATATTGTTGTGTGTTCTTTTCCCATGTTACCTCTAACATGTCTAGTATAATTTGTATGGTTATAAATTGATAAAATTGATAAAATTTAGATGCTATTTTGTGTTCAATTTAGAGCAAATTACTAAAAGCTTGAAAAAGGCCTTTGGCATTAATGGACTAAATTGTAGAAGATGAAAGATCCTTCAGAATTCTTACAATTAATTATTTGGCTACAAATAACAAGCGGATATAATTTTGTAACAAAATGAGAACATTGGCTGTAATATAACTAGCTCTATTGTGCCTTGTGCCATGGCCATGGTCATAGCCAAAATAAAAGTAAAAGTAATTTTCTAATTTTTTTAGTTTAAAAAACCTAAAAATTTAATAACTTTCACACCATATATAAAATACTAAAATGCCACAAAACAATCAAAGTCCGTGCACCCTCATTGCAAAGTGKTTTTCATGAAATCCAATAATGCAACCGGAAAATGCACTACCTCAGTCCTCGGAGATCTCACTACAAAAAACAAAAGACAAAAAAAAGACTTAATTTATTATATGGATATTTGAGTTATAAGATTTTAAACCAAATTTTGACCATTYTTATCTAATCAAATTTAAAAATATTTTTATACATGTAATTTACAACAGTCTTTAGTAAAAAGAATCATACTTATACTTTAGGATTGTATTGTCAAAGTTTCATAAACTTTTGAATTTTATTGTGAGATATTTATATTTTAAATGAGTCTATTTTTATTTTTTAAATTATGGTGAGATCTCCAAAA